>OMNZ01110542.1:12009-30975 GCA_900303255.1 Lesueurigobius sanzi
CCTGCAATGATAACTCCATTCATACAATTCGGCTTAGAGTTTATTTTTATTTTATTTAATCTATTTAGTGCTTAAGAGATGTTTGTACAGTTTATTTACAGAGAGACGCTAAGAGACTATCTTTATTCTATTTTATTTTATTGTTACTATTATTACTATTACCTGTTGTTTTGCTTCTTTGATGACACTTTTCCTGACTTTGTGCACCCCCCCGTGTGATACTGTCCTAAGAGCTGTTGTGACAAGTAAATTTCTCCATTGTGAGATCAATAAAAAACTATCTTATCTTATCTTATCTTATCTTATCTTATCTTATCTTATCTTATCTAATGTGCCATTGGTGAAGTTGTAGCCTGCATACAAACAAGTAATATCGGCCTACATCTTTGCACTGATTTTACAAGCTACTATCAACAATTTTAACTCCTTTTAGCACAACTCTGCGCTCACCAGCAAAGACTGCGTGACGTTCTTGTTCTAATCCATCTGACGGGAGGCCGCGCTGCTGGGTCCAGGGTGTGTCCAAGGATGTGTGTTTTTGTGGAGCGATAGTAATGTCGTCACGTCCGGGTTTTGGAAAAATAGTTCTATGATCGGCGAAAACAAACAAAAACCCATGCAAAAAAAAAAAACATGGTCACAAATAGAGCTGCTCCGTGTTTGCCTCGCGCTGTATACACTCCTGGAAGCATCAGCTGTCTGCCACCACAACATCCGGTAAAAGTCGCGGGAGAAGAGAAAACATCCCGCGTAAATACAGTCGTATTACATATAGGCCTACTCCAGTCAGTAACACACATTCAATAGAAAATCATGTCCGTGCAAGGAACAATGTATTACCCTTCATTAGCCTATAGCTCTATGTTTTAGGCCTAGGTGAGATTTGTTTGGACATTGTCTGAGCGCGTCACTAGAGGTCGCAAAAGAAGACGCCTTTATAACCAGGACCAGGGTCAACATCATGGCAACTGAGCTGGATTTTGTGGGAAAACGTCAAAGTTTGATCCAACGCGACCTCAGCAGATGACCTACCACAGGACCGAGACGCAGCTGATGGAAGGACTCATTGGACTCACAGATGGGGACTTTGGCTGGAGTCATCAATGGTGAGTGCTACGCTTGTATTTGGCTATTTTGTTGACTTGTGCTGCAGATTTATCTGTTAACTTGTGTTTTGGTTGGGCCGATTGGAATACACTTGTAATGTATGTGGATTTTTGGTTCTACTGTTGCCAAAGCTGGATCATTTCTGGTGCTTACGTTACATACAGTATGTTGCACTGTTCTACCTGGTACTTGGCTGCTATGTGTTTGTGTAATTACCTATCATTGTCTTTTTTCACTATGGCTTTTGTGGAAAAAATATATATAATTACAGTAGTGTTTCCCAACCCTTTTTGAGCCATGGCAGCCTATTTTACATTAGAAACATCTCAATGCACATGACCACCATACAAACATGTCACAATAAGTATATTTATTGAATTATAATAACAATCTAATCTAGTCTCATTTACTTGAAACACAAAGCTGATATTCTTGAAGGAATTGAAGAACAGAACAGAACACACAGAATTGACACAAATACCAATCAGGTGAAACTGACTAAATAAAAACTACAAATCTGCACATGAAGAGTTCGTTTGCAAAAGCAGATATCTCCATTTTGAATTTTTTGCTAAGTTGTTTTACATTTGTATTGCCGTACTCTACAGGTAGCACCAGTAAAGTTAAAGGTGAATTAATTTGATCAATAACAAGTGACTTCATATTTTCTGATGCACTAAAATAGATCTGGTCATTCAAATCTCATCTACAAAAAGAGAAAACTACAAGCATATGTTGATTTTTGTCAATGGCATCTGTTTTTGCAAATAAACTCTTCATATATATGAAAGAGAAAACTATTTCTAGTTACCTGTTAGGACAATTAAGCGTGCAGTTAGTGGTTAGTCGACCAATAGGAGCATGTTTCTGACTTTTATGGCTCTGTTACTGCTGTTTGTCAAGACTACAACTTCTGGCTGCTGTGTCTTTATTTTAGATTCCACCAGACTGTACTTTGTTTTCTTTCCCATATACAGTATTTAGCGTCTACAGCAGTTGCGCCCATGCTTTCCTATGAGTTACTGCTTGATGGTTGCCCTCTGCACCTTCTTAACCAAGGTGAAGGGGAGTGTACGTTCCCGGATGTCCGACCGCGAGGATGTAGATGATGATGCTTCCTGGAGATGCTAAAGAGATTAGCACAAACTAAGGATTTATTTTACCGCCCCCTTTAACCCTAAACATCATTTGTCCTTGGGCTGTATCCTGGCTGCTGGGAGACAGCAGCTCAAATAATTAAATAAACAATTAATAAGGAAATACACAGGAACAGTATGTGGACAAAGTATGATTTCAAAGTATCTTTCACTTGATATTCACACTGGCACTCATTATAGATGAGCACATGGCTTTAAGAAACCTAGGAAAAGCAATTACATTGTGAGCTTAATGACAATAAAAACTGCAGTAAAGCAAGGACAATTAGCCATTACATTCCTCGGTAGTGATAACCACATATTGCTTTTTGAAGATAAAAAATCCTGTTACTGTTACATTGCCTGGACACCATATTGAATTGTCTTAACAAGCATCTGAAATTCAATTATTCCTGGATTTGTTGAGCTAAAACAGGCTATAGCTCATTAATTGCCATGTGTTGGAATCGCTGTGTTTTTCAAATAAATCTGAAAGGCACACATTTACTTTGTTATAAGCACTCCTTTTGTCCTGTCTTTTGTCCTTGGAAATATTGCTCTCGACATTCACAAATGCAATTTCATTCAAGCAATGGGACAGGAGAGGCAAACTGAAAATAGTATTGAGATAGAGTCCATGAATTTTAAGAAAGGAAATGTATTGAGAAGCCTGGCACCAGACAATGAGGGAAAGAAGACACAGGGAGAGAGAGAGAGGGAAGAGATCAGCATGGCAGCTAATGTAATGAATAATATCTCAAGTGTAAATCCAGCCAATTGAACCCAGGGCCGCCTTCAGCCTCTAGCTAGGCTAAATGAGTTTCCATGGGAATGTGGATGAAAGCATCACAGACGTCTAGGTCAGGCGTATTGGAAGAGGGAGAAGAGGTAGGGTGTATGAAATAGAGTCCTCAGGGTCTGGTTTGGAGAGATTTGCACTTGTGCTAAGCCACTTCAGATGTGAGCAGAGGGTCTAACAGCCTTAAACTGGAGCATCAAGGTATGTGTGTAGGTCTGTTGTTGAGCAGTGTAAGCGTTGAGGGGGCAGGATATGGCCTGGAAGGGTAACAGAATTTATGTTATGCCTTTACAGTGTTGAAATCAAGTTATTGTTGAATGTGTGGCATGTTTGCCCGCTTCACAACGTGCATATTTTAGTTTAAAAAATGCTCAATAATTATGGTTTATTGCATAAATTGTTATTATTAAACACACCTTTACATACATCATGGCACGCATTACATTGCTAATAACTTGTCTTGTACATGAAAATGTTTTGACCACATCTAAATAGAAGAAAAACATTTTTATTGATGTTGTTAACAAAAGAAGTATGCTACTATAGTGGGCATTTATCAATGGTAGGGCTAGGACAATGTATCTTTTGCAAATATCACTATATACGCCTCATGCTGCAATACCAAGTAACGATCAAAGTATTGATCATTTCAATACTCTAAAAGTGTTTAACAGCTGCACAGTGTCAGCTATAATTTGCAATAGCCTAGATCTACTGTATGGGCTTTAAAGTGTTTGGAATAGAGGTGGGGGTTATTAACAAAAATGAATATATCGATATTTAGTGAGACTGTCTCGATAACGATAATCAAATGACATTTTTGCAAACCATCAAAAATATGTTAAAATGTGCTGGTAAATGTGTTAATTTAGATTGCTGTCATCAGAAGGATAAATATCTTGAATAAACTACAGAATAAAAGAACATTATTATACATTATTATTATATTATTATTATTATATATTATATAATGATTGTCAGATTGCATTTAAGTTTATAACTTTTGGACACATAACTTAAAATTTCCACAATAGCCTACTGTATCACAATACGTATCGTCCCAGCAGCACTAATCGATGGTATTGTATTTCTGAGTAAAACCTACATGTTAATGTGGAAGTGAACTGACCAAGTTCAAACTGACACAACTGCGACATGTGAGATGCGCATTACCTTGACACCAATGGGCTGTAGAAATTAGCTACTGTCTGAGTTATTAAAATAACAAGGGACATTTCATGTGATTTGGCAGGGAGGCACAGCGTACCCCACAAGTCTAATTGTCCACTTTAACTAGTTTCTTTGAGCTTTCAGCATCAGTCACATAAGCTCTCTCCCATTAGAGGAGAGGAGCGAGGACCGGCTGTCCACTGAGCCCACCTCATTTATTCTAATGACCTGCCAGGCCGAGACATGAACATGTTAAAGTTATAGGAGAGTGCGACATGACAGGTGCACACAACCCTGTCAGGCCTGGGCTGGTCTAGTTAGAGCAAGCACAGCCTCCCATTGAAGACACAGACTTTTGATAGTGGGGTATTTGTCTAACTGTAAAAAGTGCTAAATTACTTTAATTGTGACATTGTAGATAATGATACTATTAGGTATTAAGTCAGTGTACAAAATTGTAGACAGGCTAATAAAAAATAAAAGGAAGAAGTTCTTGGAAAACCACATTATGGATGACGATTTATACATTCTGTATGTAAATAAGTGAACAGCAGAAAACATTGATCTAGCTATAATTAGTGATACTCATTATTCGTTTCCATGTCTCCTGTACTTCAATATGCATTTCAACTTTGTGCGATCTATACCGCACAAAGCATATTCTCTTTGTGAGAGCCGCTTAAAGAGAATAAAGACTGAAGTGTTTCAATGTCCAGGCTGTAAACACACAAGATTTAACTTCACTGTGTCTTGCTAAAATCAAGAGGCATGTGTTTAATGTAGCCGGTGCAAACACAGCTGTAATCCCTGTAAGATCTGAGTAAACAAATGTAGGGCCTCGAAGCATGCATAATGGAGAGCTGCCTTTACATTCACCCTTGGTACAGACCAGTCTTATCTTATTGCCTTGTAAAAGACTCACAAACACTTTGAGTTTCCCTGGACCAACATCCAAACTGGACTCTATAATCCTCTGCCATTCTTTTAATCATCTGACACCCGGATAGGGCAATATCTATTTTCATCTCGTCCTGATAGGATCTTTTAAGGATTTAAAGAGGGGCCTCCGCATGCTGTGCCCAGCAGCTCAGCTGTGATCTGTGGCTTTGGGGAGTTCTCATTAGGCGTTAGCAGCCCCCAGATCGAAGAAACCTAGTTCTGGCTAGTGGATTTTTAATCCTACTATGGCCTGTGTTGGGAGATGGAGTTATTTAGGGCCCTTTGATTAGCCTCACTGCTGCACTTTGATTAAGAGAACTTCTGAAGATACTGCTCTGAGCTGAGGCTGAAGGAGAAAGTGTGGAGGTGGCTCCTACTTTGTTTGTGTCGAGGGAATGACCTATAGATGACACAAGTGTGTGAACAACTACATTTTGTTCTTGCACAATCAGAGACATACAGTATATCAGTGTGAATTTCCGTTATCTTAATTATTCATTCACTGAGTCAAAATTGAGGATCTCTGAAAGTAAATCAAAAAGCAGTAGCTTTTAAAAACACATTCAACGACAGAATCCATTGGCCCCAGAGTCCACAGTCAGTTGGTGGTTGTGAGTTGTGGCCTGTCACTTGAGGGGAGATACAAAGCAAAGCAGTGAGCAGGCCTGCCACTATCCCTTTGATTCTTGCTCTAAGTATGTACAGATATCTAAGGTGTTGACACTTTGCCCTCTAAGCCTTATTTCTTTTCACTGGGATCAGCCTGGCTCACTGATAGCAGATTATCTCGGCAGCATTTTGTGGCCCAGTTGGCACTCTCATTTGTTATCACTTCAGAGATACACAGAGGTATAGTCTGGGTATGTTGGCAAAATCTCACAATGAATTCCCATTTGTTTTGTTCTTAACAACATTATGTTGCTACTAGGAATGTAATGATGCATTGGTCAGTAAGAAATAAGATTTACACAAATTTCTCTTCTATCACTTTGAGTTTGACTTGTTTGTCTTATGCATAAAATACAGTACAAATGTGCAGTAACTTTATCCAAAGGGCTGCACAATTTTGGAACAATATCTAATTCCAATTGCAATTACATTTTCTATTTTTAAATACATTTTCTATACATTTTGATTCAATTCATTGTTTACAGAGCTGGATCTCCATATGTCAGTGTTGTTACGGCGTCAGGCTGAGTCTGATGGTGCACCCTCTCTCCCTCTCTCCTAAACTTTGTCACGCACGACAACAAAGAGGAGCAGTAAGGACCTTTCCTGAGCTTTCAGGTCAGCGCAGATAGCTTTCCTTCGTCATTCCCGAGTTGTGAGTGCATCTCTGCTCTCGTCCATACTCTACTACCTGGCCATCACTGGCCATGAACTGTGAGTAATAACTGGAAGGACAAGATCCCGAATCAGGGTGGCTGGATGTTTAATGGTGGAAGGATCTCTCTGAGGGAGCTCAAAGTAGAGTCACTACTCCACTGGGATTTGTTTTGGGAGGAAAAAGACCAAGGACACAATGGAGGGACTATCTCTGGGCTGCCTACGTCTTCGGAGGAGTAGTGTCTGGGTTGCTGGAAGTCTGGAAGTACTCAGACCCAGATGAGTGTTACAAGATGGTTGGATGAAGTAACTGTCAATATAAGTTTAATTTGTCTCTTAAACCCATCCTAGCACTTCTCTATGTCTGAACATTTTGTAACCTTTGATTTAGTCACTCTCTGGAGTTTGTCATTAGTATCTTCCACAACTTCCTCTGTGAAGGTTGAACAGCATGTTTGTACAGCAGTAAAGTTAGTCTAAGATGAAAATCATGTCATGCCCAATTAGTAGGCAGCCTGGGTGTCGCCTGACGCAAAGTGACAGAATCCAGATCCAGTAAACAAAAATAAGAGCATTGAAACATCCCAAAGTAGTTCATGTTAAATGTGTTTTTATATCAATGCTATTTCCTTCGATGTGTCCTCTTGCTCCTATGATACTTTGATATGTGTGGTCAAATCTCTGGAGTGCTGACAAGCCTTTGATACTAGAAGGGCACAAAATAATATCTTCCCTTTGAAAAACAATTTCAGGGAGAGGAGATCAGTATAAATAGCCCTTTTTATGTGCACCAGGGGCCAGTGTGAATCTGATGGGGGAATTTTTGATAGGCTTTTTTAAATGGCAATGCAAAATTGATGAGTGGAGGGGCCTGCGCTGTTGTCGCGTGGATGGAGATGTGACTGCATAAGGACATCAAGGCATGACACACTCACACACACACACACACACACACACACATGCACTGTACACTGTCAATCCATGCAAATATGGACAGTATGTGCAGACGCCAACCAAAATCGCACAGCAAACCCACAGTATTGGTTATGTGAGGGCTGAAGGCTTAATCGAGATACAGATGGAGCGATCTGGAGAAGTGACTGGTTGTCTCAGGTCCTCGCTTGACTTCACCCCTCCATCCCTTCTTCTACAAAAGCTATCCGTGCAATCTGTTATCTCCACACAGCTGCACCGCGCTCCCCTCCTCTCCACCTCAGCTGTAGCACCTCTCTCCAATCTTGATAGGTATTGGGGAATGTAAGAGAAGAGTTGACCGATAAAGCTGTCTAATGAACATACAGGAACTTTAGTAAGTTAAGCATCAAAACATCGAAGGCTGTTTGAACTTTGACTCCCTGCATTAGCGGCGAGTCCTTATCAGGCCTCTCAAGCGCAGAGATTAGCCACTTCCTAATGAAGTGGTGAAATCGTAAAGGTCTTACTCCGAGGCACAGTGGATTGCTTCCAACGTTTTTCACTCTGTTATCTCTCATACCCAGATTGCCAAAGAGGGAAAAAAAAGTGAAGGTCTTCAGCCCCTCCCTCCTTTTTGGGTGATTTTAGGTCACACGTCCAAAAATATGACATCAGATCATCAGTAAACATCGTATGCACTTAAGCTAGGGTTGCATAATATTGATACAAACTTGAACTAATGAGTATTGTGATAATTCTGTGATGTGCAGTATATCAACATGGTGTCTGACCAAACCTGTTCTGTTTTTAGAAAGCATTAGGGAAGTAATTAATAATCCTTAGTATTGGCAAATCATTGTTACCACAAAAGATCACAATATATTTCAAAAGTCACAATATATGTGAAAATGTCTGCTATCTGAGTTTTAAACAAGGATCAAACATGCAGATATTGTGACATGTTTTGTGAGTTTTGAGTAGATTTTACTAGGGATGCACCAGAATAATACGATATCAGGTATCAATTCCAAATATCCGATACCACGCTGATACTTTCACCAACTGACTTCAAGTGAATATAGATATGCTGTATGTCATTTGAAAGCTCTTGACCTGAATAATTCCATAATTTCATTTTTTTACCCTCCAAAATACTACTTTTATCACCACGTAAAATACTATATTTAGTAGGAGTTTGCTAATACTAGCTTCAACCAATCAGGCCTGGATTTAGAGGGGTGCAAAAGGGCAATGTACCCTAATTTTAATAAGTTTGCACCCTCAGTTTTAGTGGCATCACAATGTATTTAATGGTAACGGTGTCTATTTGCACCTGTATGAAACACAAAGACACCCTCTGTCAGTTTGTTCTGGAGACTGCAACCAATCAAGGCTGGAACAGAAGCTATGACTGTCTGAGTCACACCTGAAGTACTGAAATAGGCTAGTATTGGCCAGTAGTGAAGGGCTGTGTTTGTATTTTAGTTTGTGAAATACTGCCACAGAATCACGGATAAAACTTATGTTGTTATTTATAATGCTCAGATCACTTTATGTTGAAGTCGTCTATAATAATGTAAAAAGATCACTTTTTCACTGATAGCAAAGCAGTTTCTTTACGTACTTTATGGAAAACTAACACTATTGGTTGGTATCGGTTATATAGATACTCAAACCCTAAGTATCGGTATCAGTATCGGAAGCAAAAAAGGTGGATCGGTGCATAATAAACAAAGCTTAATGAGGAACCCTTTAAGATGGCAACATTATTGTAACTTAAGTTGTCTATAAATCTTCCTCTTTGTCCTAAGCAGTTGTTAGAAGCAAATGCGGTACATCATCTAAGAATCAAAGAATCATTGTTGAATACATAAATACACTGGACTCATTTCATTTGAGTAGTAAGTGTTAAGTACATTTGAAAGTGTCATCTTTCACAAAGACATCTCATAGTAAAACAATCAAGCTCGATTTACTTGAAATAACATGTTTTTTTGTGAGAGAAACTGGACACAAAGTGCACAGGAAGTCAGTACCACAAAAGTATATATATTTTTTTGCCAAATAGCACCTTCCCCAACTTGAGAGAAATTTGAGAGAAACATGGAGATCCAAGGCAATAAAGGCTTTTTAGAAACACAAGTTTCCCTTGGACTCAGGACTCCCTTGGACTCAGGACTCAGGAGTGCCTTGGTTCTTCGTTTTTCTAACATGTTTTTTTTAAATGCAACAAGACTTATGCCATCATTTTTGCGGTGTACAGGATGGTTTTTATACCTCTTCAGTCAATAAATGCTGTTAAAAAAGGTTCCCAGGGAAAAGGCGCACGACCGACTGGAAACTGACACGGCCCACTTTTGGGTCCCGACACACCAGTTGAGAACCGCTGATCTAAACGATCCCTTGTGTTTCAGTCAATCAGGGGACCGCCGACGACTTATAAATCTTACATGGCACTTTCTCCGCATATCCGCCGAGGTCAGACACACATTGCATATTCACAAGCTGCGTTAGCACACCCACCTCCTCTCTGTCCGTCGATGCCAGTCCAAAACCAATGCACTTATCATCTAGCCACAGATTATCATACAAATAGACGAGATTGTGATTTATGCAAATGATTGGGACACACGGAGATGAACTGTGTGCATAATGAATAAGGTCTTAAGCGATTACCAGTTTTACCAGTGCTAACATCTGTAGCGTTGTTGATGGACAAGAGGATCTGATCATGATATTCTTGACTGCGTCGCAATCAGCATTATTATTCACAGCAGGCCACACAGGTTTAACCCTAATAAGCAAAGTAGTGGAATAAATTACGCCTGTGAGATTATGCATATCGTCGCCGCTGCAGTTCATGATGTTTTGCCCGTCTAAATTAAAAGTAAATAATAGGGAGGTATATGGGAACTCACAAACCTGTATTATTTTTCATTTGATGGACGGGTCTTTGTTTTGTTCAGTGCTGTGCAAATGTTACAAGCTCTAACTTTGTAAAACATAAATACGTATAAATGAATCCTTATAAACTCATACTGTATGTCCTGTAATGAAACTTTGCGAGTGTGAAAATGATGTCCTGTTGTCTTGTTTTAACCTTGCAAGATTCACCGTAGGCATAGATTCTTCAGTCTTCGTCTGTACTCTGTAGTTGGAGTGTAGGACGCTTCGCTCTTTATCCAAAAAGCTTTGTCGGCAAAATGAATAGGCTTGACAGATCGTGGGTCTAAGTCTATTCATTTGCTGACAAAGCTTTTTGGATAAAGTAAGAATTAAGTAAAAAAAAAAAGCCCATTCCTGTCAGGAGTTATGAAATGATAAAGAAATAATTTAATTCTCAATCCAGCCACTAGGGGGCTGCCACGATTTTTTTAAAAGGAAGGAATTCCACATCACTGACACTGTCTCATGGCCATACCACCTTTGCTCTGCCTGATCCAGACTAACTGGGCAATTGCTGAGAGGGCCCAATTTGAAGAGGACCCCACAAGTGAAAATATAATTATTTTCTAAAATGCACCTGAATACACACAATCAAATCTGAATTATTAAAGAAAAAAAACTAAAACTGCAGGACTCTCAGGTCAAAAAAAAAAAAAATCAAAATCAAATCGAAACTCAAATAATAATAAAACTCTACTTGAAACCTTGTGAGATATCAATTTGTATTTGGTAGCTTGATGCATCTTTCTTTTTCCGCTACCATTCTGGGACCAGAGTATTGAAGCATGTTATAGCAAAAAGCAAGCATGTAGACGTAGAGATCTTTTTAATGTACCTCCTCTTCAAAGGTACTTTTTACTATGCATATTTAAGCTGCTGCATTATTCACAAATTAAGAGCCAAGAACCTGAGTTTCCACCTAAAATCAAGCTTCCCTCTACAGACAGGCGAGTGCGAGTACAAGAAGTGTTGTCAGTTCAGCCCAGTGTTCAACATGCATCTCAATCGCTGTAATAGCACTCCTTATTCTGACACATGTTAATAATTGATTGTTAAGTGATAAGCCTCACTCAAGCATGAGAAATAGCCTGGACCTAGAAATAAATCTGAAAACCGTGGTAATATTCATGGTATAATTCATAAGGTGCAGTTTGATCAGGGCTGGAGACTGTTTATTATTCATAATGGAGCCAAAACTGCTCTGTCTGATTCACGGGATTTAAACAAGACTTGTGCATTTACTTGATGGAGAAGACCCTATATTACTAAGAGAATGGCTGTAAGTTGATTCTTTTTTTTTTTCTTACACTTTTGGTTGGTTTTCATCCTAATGCAAAAGGACAAAAGGACATTTCCCTCCGCTGTCTCACTCGCACCCGCAAACACACTCTCATTTTCCTTGCCTATAAGCGAAATCGCAATCTCGTTCGGCGCATGCGCAAAGGTCGAATTAGTGCTTCTGGTCAAAGGTCAATCGGGATAAACAGCACTATCTCTGCTATGTCCCGATGTAAAATAAGCATGATTAAATATCGTTTTAGAGGCATCTAAGCTGTGGTACATTAACAAATCATCATAGCAAGACGTCTTCAGCGGCGTGCGCTAACTCCTGTGCGCTCAGCGATAGCCCGCATTTCCTCAAAAATTGCTCCAAAATTAGCAACTGTCCATCGCCTAAAACATGGAGACTCATCTCTGTACTCTCCATCTGAGTCTCCCAGTTTAGTACGTTTTTGATACCATGCAAATATATAACAAATCATTATCGTTATCCCTCGTCTTCTGCACTGCTAAAACACACTTCTGGGTCAATCCCGATTGACCTCTGTGCTATCCCACAATTCATTGCGCCAACTGAGATTGCGATTTCGCTTATTGTGCATGTTTTTGGTGGTAGGGGAAACCGGAGCACCCGGAGGAAACCTACAGACACTGGCAAAACATGCAACCTCCACACAGAAAGGCCCCATCTGGCCCGGGAATCGAACTAAGGACCTTGTGCGCTAACTGCTCCGCTACTGTACCGCTAAGCATTATATTTGTTTTACCCCTGTTGTTTTTTTTCTCCTCGGTTAGTCAATTCGATCCAGCCACATTTGTGAAAGGGAGTCTAAAATGTTGACATATTGGCTACATTATACTTTCCAGTTTGTTTTCTGATTATCAGCCCTGACATCTTGCAGCAAAACTAGCGTAAATACTTGTCAGTACAAACTTGTCTTCCTATGACACAGCCTGAGCAGCTTGTTTGCACATGTCTTGAACTGGCAGAGTCTTCTTTACTGTGTTGCCACTTATCACTATACTCAATCCTCCAGAGGGCATCTAAGTTTGATTTGTATCCCCTATCAGGAAGTCAACCCATAATGAGATTTTTATGAACTTTTCTATCTCGCATCATTATGCTTTTATGAGTGAGACTGGCTGGTAGTGGTGCTCGAAGTCCTCCTTATGGAAGCTCTATATGCATCAGAGAGCAGAGGCAGACGCTCAGGATGGAGAGGGGAGAGAAACAGGAATTTTTCATGGCCGTGAAGAAGCCCTCTCTAGAGACTGGTGCGCATGGCTGTGCGAGAGGCTCCCATAAGGCACGAGCTGAGCAGCTTTAAGTGTTTTATGCGAATTCAATACAGCGGTTAAAAATACCAGAGGGAATATCACATTCATATCTCGGTTGCTCGCCTCACTTAATGCTGGGATGCTTGGCTGACTGCTGCTGAGGAGAGGAGAGAGGAGCAGGGCAGAAAGAGGCCTTCGTTTGGCCCAAGTCCTGCCTCTGCTGAGAATTTGACAGCTATTTCTCGATGTTGCAGTCAGCATCTGCTCGCCTCACTTCTCCAGTCTCTTTACATAATGAAAGTTTCCAACCTAATGCAATTACATTAGGAGACGGTTAGAATCAATAACATTTAGGATATATTTTCACAGTTTGTTTATTCAACACATTCATCATTCATTACATCATTTTCTGATTTGCTCAGTTGGGTTTTTCTGTAACTGTACAGGCAACATTTTCAGCTCGGTCAATACTTGCCTGGCATGCACTTTTCGAACTTAGACAAGGCTACTCAAATAAACATCTTGTTGCCCATGCTGCCCATAGAAAACTATGTTCTGGCTATGTGAAAACTGCAATAACTAAAAAAAAACACAAATCTAAGCACAATTTCTACATTTAGCATAGAGATGTGCTCAATATATCGTTGCAGAGTACTTGACAATACATGTTTTGAGGTGCCTATATCGTGAAACACAAATAATAAAATAAATAAATTTAACATGCTTGGTTGACCCCATGGATTATTTAGAACTCATCACAACACACATAAACTACTCCAATAGCAGGTTTAGCTTGCTGAGCATAATAAAAACTTCTATTAGTACACCCATAAGATCATCTTTCATACGTTTCTTTGGTAAATGTATTGCATTATGGACACTGTACCAGGATACATTTGTATCGGGATGCATATCGTATCGTCAAGTTGTTGGCAATACCCAGCCCTACTTTTTGGATTTTAGAACGATCACATTCAGTGCTGACCATTAGGAAGAGTGAGTTGGGGAATGATTTGGATTCACAAACCTGCCATATTATTCTTATGGCTGAAAGTCCTTTCTATTGGCCAACATCATGTTTTTTTGAATATTTTCACCACTTTTGGACACCTGTATGAGAAAACAATTATACTTCAGTTCATATGTGTTGAAGACATTGTGACAGTTTTTGTTTCAGGTGTAAAAGCCCAGTAATGGTAATTGGTCTCAACTTATATAGTGGTTTACAGTAAGGACCACTCACCCATTCATACACCTGTGGTGCACAGCCACTGGAGGCTAGGTGGGTGAAGTGTCTTGCTCAAGGACATGCCAACACTGTGCAGCTGCAGGAGCCGGGACGCGAACCCCGACCTTCCGATCATAAGACGACCCACTCTACCACCTGCGCCACTGTCGCCCCCAAATTACAGATATATTAGCCATACACCAAGACAAAAATAGCATTTTGAGGGATTCCACTGTTGGATACCATAGATTTCTCAGCTGCCCTCCATATCAATTTTAAAATATAGGCTCCTTAGAAAGTCAACCTATTGTGATTGGGTCAAACCATGAAGATTAATCAATTTCTTATCATCATTTTGCCCATGCCTTGTAAAAAAGGTGTCATTTGTAACCACTTGTGTTGGTTATTGATGTTTGATGGAAGCCTTTATAACTTTTTACAGCAAACAATCACTGTATTCTAATAAAACATGCTGCCGTGCCATGTCTAAATTGCTGCCATATGCACGTGCCCTATATGCTTACATGTTAGAGTAGCAGAAAAGAGCCACACATATCCATAGCTGTACCGAGTGACTTTTGTCTTTGTGCACGCCGCTGTATTCATGAGAGACCAGTGCTACGGCTTGTCCACAGGCATCGCACATTGCCTCGTGGCCCCACTTTGCTTTGTTTAACTCCCTCTACGGTAATTACACCAAAAAGAAATGTAATCTTCCACGAGCACTGAACAATTGTTTGGCTTTATCTATTAAATTAACCACCATTTCAAATCCACCTTTTGTGTGCGCACGCAGTGACTCTTTATCAGCGTCGGTATCGTGACAGTCAGGGGAAAATGAGCCTCTGTTTTTCTACACTTATAATAATGAAACAATGCGCGAGACCGTCTTGACTAACTCCCCGCTTTCTCCACAGCCAACTCAACAATGTCTTCTTCAAAACATCTCCCTCGCTGCTCCTGGCCGCTCTCCAAACCCACTTAAACCCATTAGCTTTATTACAAAAATAATTTTCCTCTACAGCATTGTGGGAAAAGGGTGAATTTCACAGTTATTAAAGAAAAGGAGGGGGGTGGGGTGTGAGTGGTGTATGTGTGCATGTGCGAATATGTTCTGCTTCATGGCTGCTCATTGCTGCTTCTTAATTAATGCTTCTTTGTCCTGGAGGAGATACAGGGCCCTTGTTGAGGGGGGAGAGAGAGTCATGCATTGACCCCATTGTGCCATTTGAGGGCAGTGCAGTCTCAAGGTTTTGGGTAAACACGGCGCCTAGGTAAGTGGTGCGTTATTCTGTTAACAAAGACGTGCTTTCATACAAGTTTGTAGAAGCTTTCTCCTTTGACTAGTGTGTGTGTGTGTTTAAAATTACAGTCCGTTACATTAGAGTAGGCTAGTTCAAATTATATTCGTCAGTACTTGGTCACTAATACATATAAGGGAATGAGCAAACAAATGTATCAATTAAAATAAAAAAAAACAAAATAATGAAGAAATGCATTCAGAATAAATCATTTCCAACTTCCAACATAAAAGCAATCCTTAACAAGGATGTTTTCAGCAGTATTATCCTTGGCTGGGGCCTATGATTTACATGGCCATTCTCATCATTTAAAAGGGTAAAAAGGGATATACTGTAAGGTTCCTGTAAGGCTCATGCAGATTTACGATGTGTGTATTTTTCCACTTCCCTCGTTTTATCCACAAGTCAAGATTATACAGTCCATACAGTGTTAGATTTGGCCATATAGCGACATAAGAACAAATAATCTAACTTTGCTCAGCAGCTAAGTGTGCCGTAAGTACTCTCTGTTGATTGCCCTGGCACTTATGGATGTCAGGTTTCTGCGGCAGCCGCCTGTGTCTTTCGGAAGCTACTTGATAATAGTTATTTTCTCCTCACACCACTGTGTTTAGGCTCTTCTTGCAAATAAAGTGATGACAGTGTAGCTACTGTAACCACTGCTTTGGTCACTCATAAGAATCAGCAGATTTTGCGAAGTTTCAGCTTTTCTTTCTTTTTTTTTTTTTTTTTAGTATAAACCCGTTTACCTCAAATTTAAACATACTTTCTGTCAATTTGTATTAAAAGGAGACACTGCAGGCAAAATTCATATTATTATTATTATTTAAACTTTCAGGGTTTGGGCCAGTTTGCTCTTATTTTCATCTTTTTAACATAGAAATTACCACATTTTTTTAATACATTTTCTCCATAGAACTATGATGAATTGTAACTTCAATAACCATTTTCTCAAAAAGAAAAATCATCTCTACTCCAGTAGCTCCTACAGACTCTAAACTTCAAGTTCAGAGGGATTTTTCAATATTTCATTCCTAGCCTGATTTATTGAAATCCCAAAAACAAGGCAACTTTTTGAAGTTTACTGATTTATTCACTAATAACTAGTTTATTCAAAAGCTAAACCAGATCTCCAAAATCCCTTCAGAACAAATCTTTGCAACTAATGTATCAACAAAATAAAACCAAACAATTAAACCTCTCTCTACCCATTATATGTTGAGTTTGTCGCTGAAAATATTGGCAATTTAGGTTCTTATTTTTATCTGAAAACATGAAGAAGAAGTACAGGCAGAAAACTTACTGAAAGAAAACTGAAAGCAATACACTTTTTTTCCCTCATGTTTATGTCAGGTGGGAGATATATCATCTACAAGATAATTTCGAAAGGAGTCAAGAAATTAACAAAAATCTGCAAAAACTGTTTAAAACTGTTAAATTTACATGTATTTGATGTGCAATCTTTCAAAAAAAAAAAATACAATTCTTTTTTTCTGCAGTTTATTCAAGATAATTATCCTTTTGATGACAGTGATCTAAATGAATACATTTGTAAAGCACATTTTTACATATTTTTAATGGTTTGCAAAAATATTGTTTGATTATCGTTATGGAGACAGTCCCCACTTAATATCCAGATATTTATTTTTGTTAATACCCCACACCTCTATATTGATATCACTCCTGTGGTCAGTCCTGTGTTTTTGAACTTTCTGCACACACGCTGCACGCTTCTGAAACTTATCACCTCCGTGGTGCATACTTCACTTATCCTGCACATACATGTTGCAACACGGGGGTATTGCTCTTTATGATTGATAATGTGTTGTGTGAACCCTCTAGAGGAGCCGCGCTGCTCTACGCTTACTCAACCATAACAGTCATGCACTCCCCGGGACCTTCTATACGTGTGTGGCAAACGTATGTGCTGTCAGCGGCCATATAATTATATATTCACATGATGCAAGTTTTTATGAAGAGAAAATACAATGTAGAAAAAGTGCGATGTGCAATACCTTTAATGGCTATAGGTGGTATATGAGTTGTTGAAAGTTTTTAGACACACACAGCCACTTACCAAAAAGGATGGGCTTCCTTTTCAGAAAATTCTAAATGATTGATTACACTTAAGAATAGGGCTGCACTATTAATCGCTATTGAATCGAACCTGCAAAAGGCGGAGGATTTGTTTTCTGTGTGTTCTCCTCATGAACACGAGTGATGATACGGATTTGACTTTTTCTCTATTATTAATGTCGTGTAGCAAAAACCTGAAATGTAATAAATGATGGTCGCGATGTGTAACAGCAGTTTTAGAAGTATATTTTGCTGACAATACTCAATTGCATGAAAAATATACAACATAAATACATAATAATAAGCTCGCAAATCGTAATTTCTGTGTGAAATATTGCATTTAGATTTTTTTTGTCAAACTCAACTTGAGAATAGGGGTGTGACAATATATCGATTTCCCGATATATCGCAATATTTTGTGGCACGATACTGATACTTTTGATTCTAATAGTGATCCTTTTGATGATGTCATGCATATTAATTAACAACATCATGGATATTAATGAGGCAGCAGAGCTCCACTGCTTTCACAGTAAATGAAGTCCAGTAATGGTCAATAATACAGTCAGGACAGTAGAGGGCAGCACCACCGTTTTAGGAACTTGGACCAAACACTGTCACACAAATAAATTACTTTTAATGATAATGCTCATGATTATAACTTTCATTTCAGTCCATAATTATGAAATATTAACTTGTGGTAAATTTCTTCATTTTGGAAACATGAAACATAAAGTAAACATTTTGAATGAGAAAAAACATTATGTGCTCTTGTTTCTTTAAAAATAGTGATATATTGCATATTTTATCGACAAATTGTGAGGTTATCGTTATCGTGAGGTACCCAGAGGTTCCCAACCCTACTTGAGAATAACTCACATTTTAACTGTTATTATGAATCTGTGCAAAATCATAAACACAATTGACACACAAACCCATAATAACGTTTCACAAAACTTTTCATACATCTCTAATGTCCTTTTGCATTGTGTCATACAAAGACTACACGTTCAGAGTCTAGAAAGGCCATCGTCGCGCTATTTTCCAGGTATAACTCCGTGTCGTTGTTTTGTTTTGAATAACTCCTCCCTCCTCCTTTCCCACCTCTTCACAGTTTCTGTCGTCCTGCGATGGTGCAGGGGCCTTGTTTCCCGTGACAGGGGAAATGGCAGCTCCCGGTGCACTCTGACCCCTGCCTGGCCACTTAGGCAGATACATGGGACATTGAGGATTTGGTTAGAGGGCAAAGAGGACACAGGGAAAGCAAGGCCTAATCAGTTGGAAGAATAATACACGGGGAGAAGTTGCTGTCTGTGTTGTCTGTGTGACTTCGCAGTGGGGAGAGCTAGTTATCATAATGTCGAGTTGTTCTACAGAAAGAAGTTGGGGTCAGAAGTACACTGCAAAACTAAAAATCTAAATTTAAATGGCTTGATTTGAGAATATTAATAGACTAGACTATTT
>OMNZ01110542.1:42101-70018 GCA_900303255.1 Lesueurigobius sanzi
TAGTAATAGAAATTAGGGCTGTGCTCAATATACCGGTATCTTATTGGCAATATATCATGACAGAACAATGACAATACACGTATCGTATCGAGGCACCTGTATCGCGATACACCAATAATAAAAGAAAGTTAGTTTAATATGCTTGTTTGATGGTTTATTCCCAATGTGTCAACACACACTCACTAGTAACTACTGCAATAGCAGGTTTAACTGAGCATACTCAGCATAATAAAAACATATATTTAGTGCACCATTTTTCACAAGTTTCTTTGGATGTATTGTATTACAGACACTGTACCGGGATATGCATCGTATCATGGACGCTGTATTGGGCTGTGTAACGTATCATGAAATTGTTGGCAATACCCAGCCCTAGGGGTGTAACGATGCATCACGATGCTAAAACCTCACGATTTGCATCGTACCAAAGCCACGATGCAAGTTTTAGTCCATATTTTCTTATTTTTTATAAGCCCCGCGGCCCGCTGTGCTCTTAGACAAAGTGTACTCATGAGTGTCATCACCACTTACCGCTGCAGATGTCCAGAGGTTACGTTAGGTCACATTAAAATCAGCGTGGGCTTGTTTAAGGTTCTCCCGTATGTAAACATCCAGGTGTAGCTCCAGCACAGCGCATGGTATCAACAAATGCATATAATCCAAAGTTGGTGATAATCCTTCTTCTCCACGTGTGTATTGTTTTTGTTGTCAAATCTTTGGTTCCAACATGTAAAAGTATAAAATTGTCTATGAACAAATGAGCCTCAGCTCAGTGCACTGCGTGTGTGAAACCGAAACCAACCAATTAAGAAAGCACATGGCCCACATGTGACATGTGCTGCTTTGTTTACTTAGCAGCATACAGAGTTCACTACAATTTTGTTCAGTATTGTGAATACAGGGGCATATTTTATCATTAAGCAGCTTTGGAAAATCAGGAAGCAATTAGGCTACAATAAAATAAAATAAAATGCTTGTATATAGTTTTTTGTCTAATTGGGAATAAAATATTAGGCCTATTAATGTTGTACTTGCATCGTGATGCATCGAGAATCATGGAGCCCTGAATCGTGATCCGAATCGAATCGTGAGATTTCTGAATCGTTACACCCCTACCCAGCCCTAATAAGAAATAGTTTTATGCATGCATCATTGATATGTATGCATCTGGCTGTGCTCAATCGTATCGGCAATATATCATTACGGAGCATTTGACAATACATCTACCTGGCACCTGCATCATGATAAAATTATAAAAGAAAATGAATGAAATCTACAGTTGCTGAAACCTGCACTATATTTACTATTTATTGTTCCTATGAGATCTTTTTTCTTCAGTTTCTTTGGAATATGTATTGTATTGTGGACGCTGTTTTGGGATATTCTTGTATCGCGTATGTATCGTACCGTGGACCCTGTATCGGGATATGTATTGTACCATGGACCCTGCATCAGGATAGGTATCGTGAAGTTGTTGGTGTTAATTATTTTTTTGTGATGGCATTTGGTCATGTGACTGCTCTTTGTAGAAAATCCCTTTCCATCCTTACTGAAAATACACATGTGCCGACTGGCTACGAATGAAAGGAAAAAGTATTATCTAAATTTGACATTATATAACTTATATGATGAAACACATTGTATATTAAGACACACGCCTTTATTGTGCAAGCCACTTCTCCCAAACTGTCAAAAAGACTGTCTGCTTTCTGTGGAAAAAAAGAATAATATCACTCTCCTGAAACAAAGACGAGCAACAGAAACAAACAATAATCCTGAGGAGACAGTTAATGTAATTCAAATGTTTGTTTAAATCTCCATCAGCGAGCGCCTGTCCTTACATCACACGCAGACCGGCTCATTAGCGCTGACAGCTCAACATCACGAGGCCGCTCTCATGTCTGCGCGTTTCCACTGCTTTCGCCTCAACATGCGACCATCATTGGAATTTGTTTGTTCTCCCCGCGTCCGTCCCGTCTCGTGTATTATTCCGCTCATTAGCCATTGTTCCTTTGCATTAAAGCCCGTGTCTGTTGGTGCCAGATAGATCCTATGGGGAAAGGTCTTGGCGGGAGGAGATGTATTGCTATCTCTCGTAAATGTAGTAGATATAGCTAACCCTTCGCACTGCTGCTCCTCGCCACTTTTGAGGATACAAAGGTTTTGGCTTTAGTTTGTTTCATGTAAAAGGGAAGCAAAAACAATAGAGAGCATCACACGAGGCTTTTTTTTTTGCCATTAACGATGTTGTGCCACCCTTATAGTCATGCAGGTGCCACGGCCTTTACGCAGCTCATGTAAAACCCACAGAGGGATTTCCAGATTGCGCTTTGACATATTTGTTGTCATCCCCGGATTAACTCCTCACGTTTGAACAGAAGTACATCAAAAGAAAGCAAAACGCATAATTACTGATGCTATTATAATGAGCATTTGTTGATAATCCACTCCCCTAAGCTGACACACTAACCGCTAAGTTACATTTGGAGATGAGAGGAGCGTCCTTTTCGGCTAAGTGAGCTGATGAACTAAGATGAACACGCTTTGGATGATAACTTTTGGATCATTTTGCAGGTATGAGACAAAGCAAGGAAAGTGGGAAACTAGGAACGGTGTATTACCTACAAATATAGCTGCTTAGTTCAGTTAGCTTTTTGTCAATTCTACCACATGTAAAGCACACACAGGGAATCAAAAGTCCCCTTTGTGTAGAGAAGGGGAGGGGATAGTTCAGCTTCCTGGCAGCCTGTTGGATGGAGCTGTCCTTCAGTCAGATGGACCTGGCACGGGTCGAGACAGCAGTCTTCTGTATAAACTGAGTAGGTTGTGATAGTCTCCTTGTTATACAAATTAATAGTTTATGCATTTTTGAATAAAAGAGAGGCATTGGTAAAGATCTGGAACATAACATTTAGATTTGTTCTGTTGTGTGTTTGTCATTAGTGTTTTATGAAAGTGTCCATTCTTATCCCGGTTGTATACAAGTCACAGTGATTTCAGTTTCCCTATGGTGGGCCCTCATGGTCTGTCTCTACAATTGCCTAAAAACAAGCTGAGCAAGATGTTTGGACAGGAAATTCCATTTATTTGCTTCCTTTCTTACCATAAACATAACAGATTTCCTATACTGTTAAAAATACTTCTTACAAGATTAAATATCAATGCAAAGCAATATTTTACACCAAAATGAATATTGGATTAAATGATTCATAGGCAGATCACCACCATAATCTCTTTTGAATTTGTGGGAAACACTGAATGGATTGGATGCACATAAACTAGCCATCATTCATTTTAAACCTTGTGTAAGAAAATATATATATTTTTATTTTCCGAAGACATTCTTGGTTAACATTTTACACTCAAACTTTTGCTCAGTGTATGTGAGGCAATGGTCCTCAAAAGCCAACGTTAACGAATTGAAGTGAAAAGAGCTCAGAGTTCAAATAGACCCTGAGCAGTTTCCAACAATGTAGAAAGATACACTAAAATCCACTTCCTACTTTTATCCAAGCCCTCCTCCTTCTACTCCCTGTCTGCTCGTTCTTCTCACAGGAGCCCTAGTTTTCCGAATGATGAGCTCCTAGGGGTATTCCGCGTTTGGCAGCGGGCTTTGTCTCTCAACCGGATAAAAACGGCCAGGAAAAGGAGAAGACAGAGTGAAGAGGAAGAGAGGAGAGCGCAAACTTGAGAGCCCCAGGGGCACATCTCCCCACAATGTGAGGATTTGCCTAACAGCTTCACAAGAGGGTTTACATCTTCCTCTGAACACCGGGCTATAATCACAGATCAAAACAAATTACCTATCTGTAGTCAGGAGAGGTGTCTGCCTGTCAAAAGCCAGCAGTTACATAAGATTTAAGTCAGAGCTAACTGAGCCTCTGATTTTGGGGCAGAGGTTGAAGTCGTACTTATACCCCCAATTTTTTAAACAATTCAACAGTGCATGCTCCAGGACTTGGCTTTAGTAATTTGTATTGATTGTTGTAGTAATATACAAGTATTTGTAGGATACAGTCAGATAAAGATAATTGTAACTAGCAAATAGTTATAGAGCTGAAATAACAGCATCTAGTCATGCAAAAACACACAGACATGAGGAGAACATGTAAAACCCCACACAGTAAGGGCCCACTCGTTCCAATTGATCAAACCAGGGACATTCTTGCTGTGAGGCGAGAGCGCTAACCACTGCGCCAACCCATTGCTGGTTTAACAACACAATATAATATAGTAAACTTGTAAATAGTTTAAATCCCTGCGGCAATTATAACATGAAAACCGATCCAAAGGCTTTCCAGAACTTAAGGCGGTTTGCTCTGAATTCATTCTCACAAGAAAAATACAGGTGATTATACCACAAGAAAGTTGCCTCTGTGTTTGTTTGTCCCACTAGTTGTTATGAACCATACTTTTTCTTTATCGCTCCCATCAAACCACCTGCCACCATTTGGGCATAGCACCACACACAGTTATTTATGTTTACCGGTGATGCTGTGGCCAAAAGGTTTGTACCTAGAACACACAAGTTATTATGCCCCTGGATAGAAACAGCTCAAGAAAACACATCTCTTTTCTAAATGGTGTCATCAGCTTTTTATTGCCCCAACTTTTCACACTTTTAGAACATACGCAGGCAATCTTTCTTTGGCGGGAAAAAGTTTGTCTTACGTCATAATCCTTCTGATTTAGCAGGAGGGTCAGCAGGGGCGCGGGGAGAGGGGGCAGCTGGGTAAGTTTGCATGTGAAGGCCCCCGGCAAGTCTCTGAGCGGCCCTGTGAACCTTTAGGACGGTTTAGGACATAAAACGACAACAAAATTAATAAATAAATCAGTTAGGACTTTACACCATTGTTAAACATGGATCATAGATTATTGAAATAATAACAGTTAATGAACCACATATTTGATCAACCCTAAATGAAGGATTTTGATAAAGTATGCGTTTTAATTTTCAACTTTTGTATTTTAGTAAATGTGTTTGTGAAGCACTTTCTCTCTGCATTAATGGTGCCTTGCCTTCAGTGGGCACCACATCAGAGCGCTTTACATGGGACTATTTTACATTCACTCCATACACGGTGGTGTTAAGCCACATCCATCCTTTGGAGCAGACCGACAGAAGCGCGGCTGGACACATCTGCGCCAACCATAGAGCGTAAAAGAAAAATGGAGGCAACCTTCGCGGCCTTCCCCATTGCGTTCAGCGCAGGGTAACGAAGCTTATTCATGCTAGTATTTGAACCACCGCCATGTTGCATTTGAGGAGCCAAAGCCATATTAAAGTATGTGCGAGTTACGTTCTCTTTTAATGTTGAAAATATTAAAAGACTAAGAACAGGATGGTGTAGCGCGTGGTAAGACAAACACTTGAGGCTCATATTAACAAGACTATTTCCAAAAATGAGTTAAAGAGGGGCTGAAAGGTTTACATGGAAGCCAATGGGAGCTTCCGTCTTCCGGAGTCAGCTCCCGTATGCTAGCATTAGTAAGCTTCGCGGAGAACTAGCCAATTGTATCCCCATCATTAATGAACATTCTATGGCGCCAACGCATCCTCCTACCACCACTATTCATTCATACATTCACTCACACACAGATCATCTTGGCCTATTGTACATGTTTTTAGTGGTAGGGGAAACCGGAGCACCCGGAGGAAACCTACAAAGACACAGGGAGAACATGCAATCTCCACACAAAAGGCCCCACCTGGCCCGGGAATCGAACCCGGAACCTTCTTGCTGTGAAGAAAGATAAGTAACTGCTGCTGTGGGATCTTTCTGTCAATACCACCTCATCAGAATTTTAATGCTGACTATACTTATAATGATAACACAGTTTCACTAAGTATTTGTATGCGAAAACATTTTCAGAAATAGACAAAATAAAAAATAGTATTTAACATGTAGTATTTTAAACTCCTTTTTAGTTAATATAACATTAGGAAACAAAGAATGTTCCTGTCTTGTGTTGCTAACAGATGGACATCCCTCACATGAAAGTAAAGTATTCTCTTACACAGAGCTCTTTGAAACATGCAAATCCATGGTGTTAGAAATACTGCCGCCATTGCAGTCACCTGTAGGTACCTGAAGGCATCTGTGGAAAGGTTAGAAGAGGTGGCTAAATCCGAGGTGCCTATATAAACAATGCCTTTGTGGACACATCTTGAGTTATTGTTAAAGGATTACCGTCTTGTCTTTTTGATGTTCAAGTAACCTGCTAATGCCATCATCACCTGTGAGACAGACACTGAGCATTGTGGGAAAATCTGTTGAAACAGCCACACACTGAGTCCCGATCATGTGCGTCTAAGGTGTCGGGTAAGTATCAAGGAATCTTCTGATCCCTATTATTAGCATAGTGTTACTGCAATTAGCGGCGAATTAAGTTGAGAAAGCCATTGACACCGGGCTAAAGGTGTATTGTGACCGCACTTACAGGTGTCAAATACAAATGAAACTTTTGGTAATTCATGAATTGGTGGCTAACTTTTTCCACATGCTAGCTCTTCAAGATACTAGAAGTATTGAATGTCATGGCGATATGCTGCAAATCCTATAGCTTAGTGGATCACAAAATCTCAGGTGGTAGTGAAAACAAGCATGGCCGCCCGAGTTATTGTTATAAAAGAGTCTTGAATGAAAAGCTCATTAGTTTTATCTTTGAGCTGGAATCAGGGCTGCTGTCTGGCATGGATTCCCAGCAGTCAAAACAGAAAACAAGAGCTCACTGTGTGCTCTTTGAGACATCAAGGTGTCTGATCTGAATTGCTTTAGCTCGGAGGGAGAATGGCTTTACCGTCTCTGTGAAACTGATCCGTGAAGTGGATTAGGGATGGTTCTTCTTTTACTCTAAACAACACAGCTTGAAGAGGAGGCAGAGGAGAAGGAGCTAGATGAAGCGCTTTGTGCCTGTGTGTTGGGGGGTCCCACTCACACAACAATACTTGGGCTATTCTGTGAAATGTATTTTTGAAGTATAGACAATACAGTACAACTCCCTCTTGTTTGTAAAATGACATCTTATATGTTGTCCATTTAGCAATTAAGTAAACATGTATGTTTTATTGTCTATATATAATTCAGGCAGACAGTTTTGTGTTTAGAAGGTAATAGTAGGCTAATGCATTACTGAAAACTTATACTGTCTGTGAACTTTTAGCTCATGGTTTGTTTTTTGTGGCCAGTCAACAAGGTTTACTGCTGGCATTGGGTTCAGGCTCCCACCAACATGGAGGCACTGTTTGTCCTTGGCCTGGACCTCCTTTGGCAATATGCTCGTGAGGCTCTACTACAAATGAGAGACACCTCCACTGTGCCAGTAGTCTCAGTCTTTTGGCTAAGGCCTAACTTCCTAGAGGTTATTGTGTGTACCATGGAGCGAGGATTATTAACATGGACAGGTATTATTATACAATTAAATTTCAATTATAATTCAAACTCTGCTTTGCTGTCATACTGAAATGACAAACATTTCCAATGTTTTCATTTTCAAAAGTCATCATTTTTGTCTGTCTTCCAAAGTTTGCACATTAAATCTGCATAAAGCTAAGCTTGCACAAACAACAGGGGCAACAATGTGTCACATTATCTCAGTTACTGCATATTAGTCATATTTAATGAGGTATCTGATGGAAAACTCGCGTGTTCAAATTCATGCCAGCAATTCACCACTATATAGTATACAAAATATAAGTAATATTCCAGAGGGAAGGTGGCCTAAGCTTTTTTATACAAGTACAAGGCTGCAGTGTTGGCCTTTAAAAGTGATCAACAATCAAAAGCCGTTTTGGCCATTGAACTGCGATGCTGGTAGCCTATAATGGGCTGTGTAATTATTGATGCAGCAATTGTGAATGTGTGCGTAAGCTGGTACCCTGGGTAGAATCTCTGAGCTCAGAGGTGAATTGAAACACACACAGCAATGACACGATTGGGATGCTGACACATTCATTAGCACATAGGCAGATTTGACACAGCTGGAAGATGTAGCGAGGAGCTGCTGTCAAGGTCTGGGAATGCTGCAAGACTGGCACAAACTAAGGGCTGGATGCTCATCGCGGTGTCATAAGAGACCTGGCGCTGTCTCGTCTCCTTTTTTTAAATATTTTATTTATTTTCCTCCCTCATTGTGTCGTTGCAACACACTGAGTGTCATCATTTGCATGAATTTGACACCCCGATGTCTAGCTTCTTTGTCCTTTCTCCAACTTGTTTCCTCTCCGTCCGTCTCTCTCTCCCTCCCTGCTCTCTCGGCTCGGTGTGCCTCTCCTCTTTCTGCTGATGGTGCCGCTGCCATCCATGCCAATTATTGCAGTCGAGCAGGTGGCTCCTTGCAGGTGGTAGAGGATTAATCCCTGTAAAGACTTCACTTCATTAGGAAATCCGTTTAATGTGGCCAGTTGATTGATAAATCTCCCGGACCTCTCTCAGAGCTCTAGCTTACTGCCAAGTTTGTCTATTATATGCTAGCTTGACCCTGATGTCACACACTAGAACAGGAGAGGGAGGTTAAGATTAAGAGTGTGTTTATATGACAGCTCTTGTATTTAATGATTCAGTGGCACTTTTATTGTTAAATTGTTGATACTATTAACGATAATTCGTGTGAAGCAACCACACTCTAATTTCAAAGCAGTATTTTTCCGCCATTGTAAAATGGCGTATTAAATTTAATACGAGACTACATGTAAGTGCTACAAGTATCAAAGCGCTTAGGAATGAACTGTAACAACTTGCCCCTGCCGCCTCAGACCACCCACACTCCCTTCTCTGTGTCGAGCCCCGGCATTTAACACAAGTATCTTCTTAGCTCACTCCTCTATAATTTTCCATCCCGGTATTATCACAATTACTCCATGAAGCCGGGCGCTGGAGGGAGGGAGGAGAAGGAGGAAACTCCCAGGCGCTCGCCGCGGCTCTCCCTGTGTGTGTGTGCCACCTGCGGGCTTGCGGTCGGCTCGGATTTGTGAAACACTGACAGACAACCCCTTCATCAAGCCTGTCAAAGTGGGATGACAAATGCGTCTCCACATCCCCGAGATGCCTACAATATTTAAAGCCATGGGAGAATGGTGCAAGGCGGCAGAGAATAGCCCCTCCTGGCACACGCAAAAGTTCAAGCCGCGTCAGGCTGCATCATTCTCAGATTCAAGAAGAGAGAGTCGCAGTCGAAAGTGACGGCGCGTTGACTTAATGATTGTGACAGAGCATATATGGTGTCTGTCTCAGGTCGCTACCAGACAGGGATGTTGAGTCACAATGTATTTACATAAATGCTCTCACGCTTACAACAATGCTCGGGATCACCTATCGGAAAGAACTAGTTTCATTTAGAAAAGTTGATGTAAGCCTCATTCTGTGATCCGCAGCCTGGATAAATACAGATGGATGTGTCACTTTGGGCATCTAAAAGAAAATAATCGTACAACATGATGATAAATTAATTGATAAATCCAATATAAGTCATATATTGGATATTTTGGGGGACGATAATCAAGCGATCATTTTGCAAACCATCAAAAGTAGGCGAAAATGTGTTCAAACATCTTAATTTAGATTGCTGTGTCGTCAAAAAGATGTAAGTGCAGACACAAAACACTATTATACCATATTTTGAGGGCTTACACATCAAATATATTTAATTAGCATTTTTTGGCAGACATTTTTGCAGCTTTTTGTTGCGATATGCTCCATATTGTGAATTTGCCGATCTTCAAAACAACACTATTGATTGATCTTGTAGGCGATATATTGCCCACCTCTATAGTCATATAATTATAATATCTTAACACAATGACTCCACAATGTTTTTGCATATTAGGCATTTTGGAACTTGGACAACACTGATCTTCTTGAAATGATTAAAATATATTTCAATTCAAAATCCGAAGGTGATGCCCTATGTTCAGTTATACCAGTGTCGGGGACCCACCGAAACCGTAGCTGGGGGCGAACAGTGAGCCGATCAGGCAATCAAACATACAGTCGTTCTTCTCCCAGCTGCTACCAACCATGTAACTATATTACTTTGCCTAGCCTCGGAGCCTTGTCAAAATATGACAGAGGATAGCACCTTTTTCCCAGGGTGAGTGCTTTAATTACAGGGTGCCTCCTAGCCTTACCACATCTGTACAAATGTCAGTCCAAAGTTCACTGCTCTTTGTAGGAGACAGCGCTTCAGAAGAGAAAAAAAAAGAAAAGAAAATACATGCAGCATATTGTGCACATTGTTAGGCATCAGAATATTGTTATACAGGGAATCCATGCGTTCGAGGTCACTCCTCGGCCCCTCGTTTCTTCTGTTTATGACAAGTCTCGTGTGCTACCATTACTCTTGCTCTGACATCGGCACTTTGATATCTAATATTTTAATTGGTGCCGGGTCGTTTATCTTGCTGTCTGAGGCAACAATAAACAGGTGTCCAAGATAATTTATTATATGCAAGTTTATCCCCAATAGCTTATAAAACAATACCCTGTAAAATCAATAATTTTACGCTGTCAGTTTGCATAACAATACCGAGAAGATGATGAAATAGCCCTGTGCTTTTATATAAAAAAAACAAAAACAAACTATGAATTAAGTTAGGGCTTAACTTAATTCATAGCTTTCAGCATGCCAGTGTGTGCTATTCTTAGTATACCAATGTGTGTTGCACTATTTTCAGCATGCCAGTGTGTGCTATTCTCAGTCTACCAAAGTGTGTTACACTATTTTTGCTAGGATTCATCTATTAATCGTGATCCACTTTAAAGTAATCCACAACTATCAACATTAAGCAACCGCTCATTCTGAATACACATGATATTATGAAGACAGTAGCAAAATAAGATCTAATTTCAGATTTGTATCTGTAAATCATCTTCAGCAAGACACTCACTTTGTATTTCATATCTGAGACAATAACTCAAATTTGATTATTTTGTTTATTAAGTGCAAAAAAACTAACAAACATTTTTTATCAATTGTTTGGGAAAAAAGCAGACCACTAAAACAAAGGTTTGTTGGAGAATACATTTTCGGTCATTATTATCAACATACAAAAATTAGAAGTAGATTTTCTTTTTTATCATCGCAAAGTTTTGTGATTGTAATTAAAAACTGTTATGTGTCACTGCAAGAAAGAATATGCAGTAGGCCTATATCTTGGTAGATTTTCTGTACTTTTGTTTATTAGTACTTCAACCTGTCCATTTGTATATTCAGTAAGTCACAATTTTTAGCATTCTCTCTTTTTTTTCCATTATAGCCAAACGATGGCTTTGCTGTGTTCCTGCCTTAAAGAGCCGCCTCGCCCCTGTGTTTACCCACAGCAGCAGGTGGCAGCACAGTGTTGGAGGACAAGGAGGTAAGATTCTCTCCAGAGATGGCTCACACGGACACACACTGCTTAGCCCCGGCCAGCTTAGCCACACCGCTCCACTCTTTGACCTTTGAGTATTTGTTATTGCGCGGGAGTGACATTGAGAGTCAGCCAGTGCTCGCCTGTGTGCCTTGACCGTCCATGTTTGTAAGGAGGTGTAATAATTAGCAAGTTCCCTGTCGGTGCTTTTTTAATGCCCATAATTCGACTCGAGACAGAATCCGTGTTTGTGCTGCGTGACGCCGCCTGCGTTTTTTAGAGGTGTTTTTCGTTTTGAAGGCCGGGGATATTTTTTTGAACACTGCTTTGCATGTTTTTACCATTGGTGAGGGGACAGTGGGCTGTTTATGATTTCAAAACAGGCAGAGGTTGAAGTATTTTGGCTGCAGGGAAGAAGGCGTTTTACACTGATTTACCAAACTCAGAGGCTTGCATCTTATTATTTGGACTATTCTTTAACCACGCCTGTTCAATTGTGTGAGACTAGAGCTGTTTATGACTCTCGGGGGCGAGCTTTCCCAGGGGTCTCGGAGACAGCCGGGTTGTGCTGCTGCGGGGATTAAGTAAAGGGAAACTAGAATACAGATAAATGTGGTTATGTGTTTTCGATTGAATAAATACTTGCTTTATTGTTTATTTGGGTACATATTAAAAAAAAAAGATCTATCGTTGTTCCAATTCAACAGCATTATACTTATTATACTTATGTTTAATGTAAATAAATATCTTGGATGGACATCTGTTGTGAAGTCTATGCCAATCACACTGGTAATGAAGTTATTTTCTGCCAACGACAAAAATAGACCATCCAAAAGAAAAGAAAATGATAGTACACAATAATACTATTGAATATTTAATAAAACAACATGTGCATACATACACAACATATGTGAGTAATTGTAAATAATTCAATATACTGTTGTACCTGTCTTAAAATTATGAATGAATCAATTCTCTAATATCCTCAAGAACTGAAGGAGGAGTATATCATTCTGGAAAAAAAAAAAAAAATGAAGTGCACACTTACTGCATATTTCAAATATTCATAGCCAAACGTCCTGGGTTCCTTATTCTGTCAGCTCTGCTGAATAAATACAAGCCCAAATGTCTCAAGGCTGTACATTGTCATTCATATAGAAATAATGTGATTCTTTACCAGCGCTGACCCCACATCTGGCAGAGTTGTTAACCTTTTGCTTGTATGGCTGAGGTGACTGTTGCTCTGTCTCTCCCCTTAAGCAGCTTTCACCTCTGTGGAGCTGGAGTGGTGTTATGGTGCACAGTGGGAGCCCCTCCAAACTGACGGAGGGTGATTCAAGTGGTGGGTTTTCATGAAGTGGTCCATCTGGGGGACGCACTGAGGGTGTGAAACAGAGAGGACCCTGTCACTTCAGTGGACAGTAGAGGTCACACAACACAAGCATTCATGCGTCCAAGCATAGTAGCATGCATATTGTCATTGTTCCACCTCCTTGAGCTTTCTCTTTCTATGCCACAAACTTGACTCCGGGTAATGTTCAGAGTGGTGCAAATACATTCGAAATATAAGAATTTGCTTTTCACCATATGCACAAAGATGGACTATATAATAATAAGACATTTTTGTATTGAACATGCACTCTCGAATAGCAGTGGATGAGTTTTTAAATCAGATAATACAGTATGTGACCTAGCAAAAGTTTAATTTTGATACTTTAAAGAAGTCATACTCCCTGGGTGAGTGTACCCAGTTCACAAAAATCGTAATTTACTAGAATTTTGCAACATTTTCACTACATCTTGTTTCAAATGTAAGGCTTGTTTGACTTCTCAGGTCAACTAAACAAACAAACAAACAAAAAATACATTATTGTTGAAATGTAAGATTCTTTCTAACTCTAATACTTTAAAGGCACTATACCTGTTTTTTTAATAATAAGAGGGAGTGAGCAAATTACACCTTCCTAACTTTCCACACACATTTATAAACTTTTATTTCTTCAAATGTGTTTATTAGTATCTTTCACAACTAGTGGGGTCACTTTTTAGGGTCATTTCAAGAAAACCTGCCTGCAAATGCTTATATTTGTAAATGCTTTATATTTAGTATATTTACAGTATAGTTTACAATATACTTAAAGAGGATAAAACAAATATAATTGTACTACTAGGGAAAAATCAGGTATAGTGCCTTTAATGGCCACAGTTACACATACAAACTAACATGTCCATGGTATAAACAAGCTCTTAATAACATGTTATATCGATGAAGTCATTTATCAAATAGGCGCAAGGTCAAAACTGAGCTGCTTTCCATGTCAAACACCTTGTTCCACTCCAAAGACACTGATTAACCATTTTAAACTATTGTGATCTGCACGGTGTGAACTAGTCAATGGTTACAGCACATAAAATGAACAAATGTAACACCAGTGAAATATCTGCAGTAAAAGAGTATCAGCGCTCCAGGCCAGGAGTAATGATTGTACTAAAACACAATCACATGCATACTATGGGTTTTTACATGCCAGTGCACACGTACACACTTCCTGTCCAATAAGCACCAGTACAATTGTCAGCCCGGGACAGCTTCATCTACCATCTATTATTTTTATGCGTCGCCTTTCACCTAAATAGCCTTTGCATATTCCGCACTAAAGTCACTCATGTGTGCGCGAAGGACAGGCGCGCGCACACACACTCCCCGTGCGGAGACGTGCGCGAGTCAAAGGCCGAGCGAGTTAGATTTACCGCGCGGCGACATCACCTGTGACTTAGCGCCCCTGAAATTAGTCACAAATAGCATATTAGGGGAGCTAATCAGGCACGCTTGAGCACTTGGCTTTCTTTATGTGGCCATTAATGGGAGAGTGTACGGGCGCCCCCGGGCCTTGAGGTGAATGATCGTCCTGACCTCCAGTGAACCAAAAACACTGCACGCAGCGTGACAGGTCCAATGATAGGCCGGGCTAAATCATTGGGAGGGGGTTAAGACGAAATCGGCCAGTGATTTGGTAACATATATTAGCTCAAATACTGGATAATTTCATTAATATTTTGGTATATTTGGATAAAGATAAAACAATAAAAATATCAGGGTAAAAAGTGGAACAAAAGTTTTACACAGCAATATAGAAATGATCAGAACATCAGAATATAGCGTTAACAAATCTGACAGGGTTTTAAGTTAACTCTGTACAAAAAACAAATACAAAGCTTGTGATGGCCCTCAACAATTAATTTATAATTTAACCGGTACTAATATAAAAAATGTCATTCATAATTTTTTTAATACAAAAATCGTAAACTGAAAAGGAATTTGGCGGAATGACCCAAAATATACAGTTGTGGCCAGAAGTTTACATACCCTTCTGTTTTAATCTTTTGGCCATTTTTCATTGAATATGAATGATACCACAACAATCTCACTTTACAATATGGGCCGGTATGTCCGTAGTACTTACAGTAGTAATTACTAGTAATTATGGTGGTACATCTTAAGTAATTACGGTGGTATTTTTAGGTACATACAGTGGTAATTACCAGGTAATTACAACCAGTGTCAGCCAGTGCTTTGTTTCCCCGGACAAGTCATTAAAAGGAGCAGAATCAGAAAAGGATGTATAAAACTTATGGATACACACACTAGATCATTGTTAAAAATTATTAAGAGACTCATGGTAAACTATTTACCTTTCTGAAACAAAACAAAGAAACGGTTAAGCACTTGTTAATTACCATTGTTGGCCCTGGTACATATGGCAAAGTCCTTTGTCATAATATGGGCCAGGAGTTGTAAGGAAGTACCTGGTACTTACTGTTTAATAAGCATCATTGTCCCTGGTACTTACGGCAATGTCCTTTGTCATAATATGGGCCAGGACTTGTAAGGAAGTATCTGGTACTTACTGGTTAATTACCATCGTTGCCCCTGGTACTTACGGCAAAGTCTGGTACTTACTGAGTAAATACAGGTTTTGTTATGTGTTAGTCCTGGAATGTATTATTGTTTTGTTGCTTGACACCTGTTTTGAAATTGTAATATCGGTATAGCTAACGTCCTTTCTGTGCTACTTTTTCAATATCAATATAGAAACTTGTTTTCTAAATGTTTGTATTTCTTTCATAGTTACTTAAAGGACCATACCAAGCCTAAAAGTACCCCCATAATTACCAGTAATTATTACTGTAAGTACTAGACACTTACTGGTTGTAATTATGTGGTAATTACTACTGTATGTACCTAAAATTACCACCGTAGTTACTTAAGATGTTCCACCACAATTACTAGTAATTACTACTGTAAGTACTAGCCTGGTAATTACCGCTGTATGTACCTAAAAGTACCACCATAATTACTTAAGATGTACCACCATAATTACTAGTAATTATCCCTTAAGTACTACGGACATACCGGCCCGTATTGTGAAGTGCTACCCCCCTAATCTAACGTTTACATTACCTTCAACAACTGCCAGGAAAATTGTTTAGGAGCAAAGAAAAACTAATTTCAGCTGAAATACAAGACTCTCCGTTAACTTTTGATCAGGGACTAGTTTCTCTAATTGAAAAACATAAATAAACAGATTATGACTTCACGCAACCACTAACCATGAGTGAAATAAAGTTTTTTGTGTTATCATTCATATTCTATGAAATGCATAAGTTGGTATGTAAACTTTTGGCCACAACTATATTAGCTGAACAAAATGGTTTGTCTGATAGGAGGAAGTTAAAATATACTGTACCATAAGTTTTACATTTTGTATTAAACTAGCTTTGTGCATCTTGCGTTCTTTGCCACTTTTCTGTTACACACCCATTTTGTATGTGGTACTAAGTTCACCTGAACATGTAACTCAGGTCTCACAATACCCCCTGATGATTGAGTGGACTTTGTCAGACACTGAAAAGTCTAGCATTGGCAAGAAACCTCACACCTTCATAAAATAGTAAACGCCATCTCTTGCTCCCTGACTCAAGTGTGTCGAATGAACAGGAGAGGGCACCGGGGTTGAGAAATGCATAAAGAAGCGGCATATGGCAGGTATCTGGTATAAGGAGCGGCGTTTAGCTGCAAGAATGAGGGTGAAGAAGTGAGCCAAGAGCATGAAATCACTGAGGCTGCACACTGCAATACACGTCTGTATTACTGCGACATCAGCAAACAATCCCTCTATTGCAAAATGTGTAAAAATGGCCACATTGTTGTCTTATTTGAAATTGCAAAAAAAAAAAAAACGTCTTCTGGCTCTACAGAGAGAGAGAGAGGAACTTCCTGTTTGTATCTGTGTGGCTTCTCAGTCGTACAGGAGTTGTCCATCGTAGGCAAAGATTCTTCAGTCTTGATGATGACTGAAGAATCTTGCCTACGTTCCTGTTTGTATGTTGTTAATACCTATGATAGTTATTTGGGCTGGGCACCGTTCGATGTTTTTCGATACCAATACTTAAACGATATTTGGTTTGCGATACTGGTACCTGGACAATACTTTCTTCGTTACCTATACTAAATCATTGGTCATCTCGCACCATGAAGCAGAACACTAATGGTCATTGATTCATAAAAGACTATTTCTTTTCATTTTCAGGTTTCAACAACCAAGCATCTTTCTTTAGTTCTGTCTCGGGGCCCACCAGGCATCAAAACTTGCTATCACAGGTACCAGTTGTTGGTATTGTTTAATAGTGCCCACTTCCCAGCCGTAATAGTCATGTCTATTTCTTTACAGTTAACTTACTTTTCATGTTTTATATAAATACATTTTAGAAATCCTATTTCCACCCTCTGCAGTGTCATTTTTCCCCTTCTCTGTGGTTTTTTGCACTGTGTGGATGTGAATTTGAAATTTCAATCACAGAGTTGTTAAATATTGATGGGTCTCTAAGTTGGTAACGAGGTCCTGGCAAGGACAGTGAGAATAGCCGTCCGCGCTTCCCTCAAACGTCCTGTGGGATACAGCCGGGGTCAAAGGTCACTGTCGTCCACTATAATCTCTACCCCGGCGCTAGATCTTTTTAATGTCTCCACCAAGGCTTTTCATCAGCTCTTACCAGCTCTTATCTGTCATTAGCATATTCAAAATAATGTCGAACTTTCCGCTTATGTCGACCAGGCTTTATCTTCTGTTTGAGATGTGTCACTTATAATGAGAGCGGCGCCGTGTGATTTGATATGATAATAGGAATCTTTAACTAGGTCTCGGCAGACTTCTTGTGTGTCAGGGCTGATCACGGCTGAAAGAATAAGTGCCTCTAGGCCACCATAGAGCGAAGCAGCCCCTCAGATGGTTCAATATGCTAGCCCCATAAAACCAGGATCACAAGGCTTTTTATTATAGCCCCAGCGCTGGTAGAGGCCGCTGCTATGTCCCACCACTGCATACATCTACAAATGCTGTCATTACGTTTTACAAACCACCAAATAAAACCTTTTAATGGTGTGTTTAACAGCAATGTTTAATGAGGCCAGACATTTTCTGAAAATCATACAATATAGTTGTGGTTTTGTTTCAAGGATGTGCTGTAGTCAGAGTCCTGTATTTCAGCTGATGTGAGTTTTTCTTAGCTCCTGAACAATTTCCCCAGCAGTTGGTGAAGGTCATGGAAAACGTTAGATCAGGGACATTTGAGTAGTTTCTGTTTTATTATGATTTCCAAAAGAGTAAACTCAGTTCTTTGGCAATAAATGGGTTTGCACAACCACTAACCATGAGTGGAATAAAATATGTTTGTGTTAACATTCATATTCTATGAAAAATGGTCAAAACATTAAAAGGGTATGTAAACTTATGAGCACCACTGAATATTATTCTATTATTATAATTTTAAACTGTTTCTGAATAAATAAATCATTTAAAATGTGTAAAAAATTGTCCAAAATTGTCTATGACAAAATGTAAATAATAGACAAAGATTTTGGATATCTTGTTGACTTTTTGAATAACCTAGATATTACTGAATAAATCTATCAAAATCAATTAATAAATCAGGCTTGGAATCTATTAAATATTGAAAAATCCCTCTGAACAAACCTTCAAAATATTGTCAAGACTGTAAAGTTTGGAGTCTGTTGGAGCTACTGAAGTGCAGATGTTAGATGTGAGAGATCATTTTGAGAAAATGGTAATTGAAGTTTGTAAAGATTAGGCAATTTATTTGTTTCCAGGTGAAAGTGTATATGTTCAAACTGTCCCAAAACCTGAAAATTGGAAGAAAAAAATAGCTTCACCTGCAGTGTGCACTTAAAAATGGATAAATATTCAAAATAATTCACCAAGTTACCAAAAAACCTCATGTATGCTGATGATGCAAGGGTGTACTTCTCCACTGCACTTATCCCCGTGACAGTACTTTGATCAAGACGGAATAAGATTGTGACTTTTCAATTTCAGCAATAATTTGTTTCAATATTACATCTCCAAGACGGAGCAAGTGATAGAATTTTTCCTATCTGCGGCCCGGGATGTGCAGCACCTGACGATGTCCTGTAATAGGTTATCACCCACCATATCTTTTGCAAAATAGAATTCCAACACATGTACATCTGTGGCCTACTGTCAGTGTCTTAAATATACATCAGAAATGCATTAAACCTGCTGATTACTATTGTTCCCCGACACTATGTCAAGCCCTGAATTTATTTTGGTTACGTGGCTTTCCGATTACTTTGAATTGCCAGCGGTCTCCCCGACAGTGACACCAGTGACAACATTAGATTTATTTTCTGTCTGCATATATGAGCGCGTGGCTGTGCTCGTGTGGAGGAGGCAGGACAATGTACCCCAATGTTCCTTTTGATTACCTCGTGCTCTCTCTCTCTGGGGTGTGTGGTGTTTTTGCTCCAACACCCATACATATGTGATACATTTTAATATTTATTTTTTTTACAATTGTCTACATTAGTTTTACAAAGTTTTACTGGTAAAAATATATCGTATAGATAGATAGATAGATAGATAGATAGATAGATAGATAGATGATAGATAGATAGATAGCTTCACAGTACATAATGAGTTTGCAATATACTAAAGTGGAGGGAAAAAAACTACTAGGAATAAAATCAGGTACAGTATTTTCAAATCTTCCATCTGAACATGCAAGGAACTTATAAATGTGCAGAAGTCAATTTTAGTTATAAGTTTCCTGATTTAGTACATTTTTAGGCCTTGGTTGGGTTCTGATTTAGTGTTTTTGGAGTCTTCTTTTGACACAATTTGCGGAAAAACATATTACATGTGTCTGAATTGAGTGGGACGGTTTTAGTGTCGCAATAATATCGTTATCGCGATATTGCATGCCCGTATCGCATATCGCAAGTTTTTTCAATATCATGCAGCCCTACTCCAGATGTCAGTGTAGTTTGTTGTTGGATTTTGAAAATGTTTAAACTACACAATTTGCAGTATAACAATGATATTATAATTGATCTGAGATCGATACATAATAATGAGATGAGGACATAATAATAATAATTGTAATATATTTTATTAGGCACCTTTCTGGACACTGCAAGTTCGCCTTACAACAATAGAAATACATAAAGCAAAGTTGAAACAGTAAAGCGTACAGCCATCCTGAAGAAAAAGCCAGTCAATGCACTATGGTTTGGAACAACAAACAACCTTGTATTCTTCTCTGCTGTGCTCGGAAAGAAAAGACCTTGAATGAGCTAGCTTAATGAGAAGGCCATTCAAATGGAGGCATCAGGCTATTGACCTCTCCGCAGGCACTGAGGAGTGAGTACTTTCACATGTAACTATCTATAAATTCAAGCCATCGACATACAGCCCTATTTCATCAGGGGCCCAGCTGACATACCCCTCAGATTGATGTCCCTTCTGCCCATTTGTCTGTTTTACACTCCTGAGTGTCTTTGTGCTCCGCTAGATCTGCACCTCTTCGCCTTGATTGGCTATTGACAACAAATCAAAGGGGATAATATATGGTGATGTCTGACCCGCTCTCCCAACAAGACGAGATAGTTGTTGGGGCGGCCCGGCTGGTTTACATGTGTTCTCAGTGAATGTCAGTGAGGCTGCATATCGATTCCCCAGCGGACAGAGAGTCATTCTTCTTCTGATGGCCAATAGCTACTTTAGTTAAAAGTGTGACGGCGAACAGAGCCCGGGGGCAAGAGACTTTGGAGTCGGGCTGTACTTGACATGCAGCGAAAGCCCCTCTTCTGTGGTCATAACTTAAGTAATAGTGTGGATTACAGTTATTGCTTAGCCCTCAGAATTCCTTTGCTGGAGAGGTAATGTGTATATCAGAAAAGTTTGCTCTGTGCCCCTCAGGCCTGCTCAATAAATGAACATAACAGCAGGTCCTTCTCCCCTCCACTCTGTCACACGCACAAACACACACTCACCGAGCATCTTTTGAAATGGCTTTTCTATTGATTTTTGTAACTACCCAGTTAGATGACGTTGTGCCTTAGCGTGTCATTTCTAGATGGCCCTGCCCCGAGCAGGTCATTGAGGTGCTAACTGTCATTTGGAGGGACAGAAAAGCAATCATAGCTTTTTCATTACTTACTGTTTTCCCCTTCTCACGCCCCCTCCACCACGTTTTCGCTGTCTTTTTACCCCCAGTTGTGGGATGGTCTGACATATTATGGCTTCTGTGATTTAACTGCACTCTTAAATTAAGTGCTGAAATATCAAGCTGTAGCTTTAGAAAAATAAACTGTGTGTCAAGGGATCAAATGCCCCGGAGGTCTAAGTCATGAACTTGTGGTGGCGCACTCATCAATTTCCAACTTGTACTGGCTTGTTCTGTTTTAGTTGTACGCAAGAGCGCCGGACTGCGGCTTGATTGTAGTTGTTTATGGAGGCTTTTTTGGTTTATATATAAATCCACCCCAGAATATGTCCTGGAACAATTTAAACAAGCACAAGTTTGGCTTATGTTCTATGTCACAGGAATGACTCGACTGTACAACAGCATAAGGGCAGACAGAGCCTTGGGAGTACACACTTGAATAAAGACAACAAAGACCCTTTTAGCCCTTTTTGATTTGCAGCAGGGTCTCAACTTAAAAATATAGACTTCAGTCAAATAATATATATATATTTCATATATATATTTCAATTTTGTACAAAATATTTGCATACCAAATTAAAACCCTCATATGGATATTAAAAAGAACAAGTATTACTAAAGTCTTAATTAATTGAACGAGTCTCAGCAGATACTGTACATACAATCGATACATCTGCTCATATCAATATACTATATACTTATATTGTGATATTTATGTGAACAATGGCTTATAGCATACACTGCCCTTCAGGCTCATAAATAGCACAAATAGCTTTATAATGTATTCAGTATATCAGGTACTACAGTAAAAGGCAGCAGTTCACAAAGGATGAGCTGAAAGACAAATGCTGTGTGCCAGCGTGAGTGGTAGCTTGTGCTTCTGTGGCTACTGCACTATGCTAAAGGCTCTTGTTTGCTTTAAATCAATGAGCCTGCTCAATGCCACGGCCTTGCGCTGACTCCTGTCTCTTTATAGCAGACTTAATCACCTGGGCCATTCAGAATTCATTGCAAGAAGAAATGAGGGTGATGTCAGTGCTCGCTTAGGTTACCGTAAGAGCTTGGGAAGCAGGCCAGGAGTCACAAATGACTAGTAGCTCTGCGTTTTTTCTAACTTATAGCAGGAGTCAATCTACTCTCTATAAACTAAAATGAACAGCCTTACACAGTAATTTATGGACTTTAGGAAGTTTTTATTAACAATGTTAGACCTTCTGGTTATTGAATCATTGCGCATAAGTAATTATGAAATTAAAAAAAGGAACTCGGAAAAGGCACCCGTTGGTTTGGAGTGAATATTATAGTCAAACTCTTACCAACTCATAGAAATCGTTCTCGTAAAATAGCAAATCTTATTTTACGGCCTGTCATTATGGTTTTACCTCATGTAAGATGTCAGCAGGGATGTCATGATCAACCAGTTTCACGATTACCATAGTCAATATAAGCTCATGGTAGGATCATTGTAAGAATTTTAGGATGACGATAAGCCACTGTTATATCTCATGAGCCGTAGTATGTGTTCAAACAGAGCGCCCTCACCAGTAAAGGCTGGAGAAGCAGTGTCCAGTGTTAAATCCAACCCAAACACATGAAGTCAGCGGTTAACTAATCCAATGTGCAGAGCAAATACAGTATTATACATCTTTGGATGTCCAAGCCGAGGTGAAAGCTGGCTTTCCACGATATTCCCAGAAGAGTCCCAAAAGAACCAAGGTTTGTTATGTCATGGTAAAAATGAAAGTGAAACTGTGCCATCAGCTATCTGGTGCAAATTCTCAGTCATCCAGGTGGTTGTTCAAAAACAAAAACAAAAAACGACGGCATTCACGTGAACCCAGTTGCTTTTTGTCTTGTTGTCTTGTTTTGTGACATCAGCTGTTTTTTTGTTTTTGTTTAAGTCACTCTTTCTTATAACGTGAGAGAACAGATCAGAGGGAATATCTTATTTTTGGCCCCTCTTGAAAACGAGATGCTGCATCTCAAGGGGTTGTCCTTTATTAAAATTTGTTATTATAAAATAACTTTTGAAAACATTCACACCAATATGCTTCCTTAGATATGGCTAATAATAATAATATAGCCTATTTATTATCTAAGAAACATTACTTTATTTATTTTTATGATATGGGGAAAATCACAATGATAAAAGATAATAAGGTGAATGTTCATTTGGTTTTAAATTAAAACAACCATTGAATAAATATAAAAATGTACATGTACAGTATGTCTTTCATTCAGGCAATACTTTATAAGTTTTAAGAAATTATCTGTATTTTCTTCCTTAATTTTGATCGCAAATAATTGTAAAATTTCAGTATTTTTTCTTACAATAATCTTGACTCAAAACTTTGACATCATTCCTCGATGTGAGTATAGCACTGAGCGTCTAATAACATTGTTAGTTGGCCTTGATATCATATGCTCAATGTGACCCCATTACTCTCCATCAGCCATCCATCCAGACGTCCTGGGGCCCCAGGCTTTGGCCCTTGGACACCCCCTGTAAGCCTACCAGGATCTGGCAAGGCCTCCCTGTTTGCCCTCCCACTCCACCGACACAGCCCCACCAGCCGTCACCCGTCTAATTAGCATGCGCTCACACACTGAGATGCGAGTTTACGAAGTGCACTCGAGCTCCGCGCCGCTTTAAAGACGCACTCACACATACGCCCGTCTCCCTCCCAGCCTTCACGGTGCCACTGGAAGATTGCGCTCCATCCACTGAAGGTGTTATGGGCTGTTATCAGCAAGACCGTTCCATGGATGGCTGCTCTAATTGAGAATAATGAGGGTCACATTGAACATATGGTCGCTGTTGTGTCCCCTTTCCCCCTTCTTCTCCTCTCCTCTTCTCTGCCTCTTACTTTGTCTGCGCACAAAAGGTCCACTCAAACTTTGCCACGGAGAGAGGATTTAAGACCTTGTCAAAGTCGGTCCGTGTTATTTTGACGCTGACCAGTTTATGTCCGCGCGGTGAGGAGGGCAGTGACCGGGCGCCGCCAGTTGGAGGCAAAATGCTAACCCCGCTGAGATGAGCTGGAAACACCGGCCTAAGCATTCTGCCCGTATAAAGTCCCTTTGTTCTGCGGGCCATGTGCACATTTGCTCTCTGGCGTGTCATTGAGAGTTTCAGAACGACCTGCCAACATTTCTTTACATCTCGCTCTGGACAGACGGTGCCGATAGGATCAAACTCATGTGTATGATAATTAAAATATGTAATCTGACCTAGTGTCAAAATATGTAGCCTTTTCAGTACGAGGCCGGACTATAGCAAGGACATAATTCAGCGTGTACGATAAAATGTGGATGCCAGTAGGAGACTAAGTTTACTGTTCTCAAAGCAGTTACGTGATACGCTTGGATCTCAGAATAAATCTCAGTAGCCTGCTGCTATCATGTCATGTATTTTGTCATCCAATATGTCTGTTATGGACATATCTAGCATGAGCAGTTAAAATCCCTCCGACTCTTTAGGGCTATATATTCCTGTCTTGGGCTCCAGGCAGTTTATCATTACCGTCCAGTCATGTGATGAAATCAAAATCCTGGAGCAGTTCCCGGTAATAACACCTTTCCGGACACATTGAATCAATCCTCTTCTCTTGCTTCCTTTCGTTCTGTAAAATTCTCTGCTCTTTCTCCACTTTGGTAGCAATTACTAGCAAATGAGTAGTGTTTTAATGTTATGTTTTATTTTGGCAATACAAATGTGGTTTTGCTGCGATGCGTTGTTGCAAAAAGGAAGACCATAATATTGGCATACATTTAATTTTCATCAGTTTTTGTATTTGCGATAATGTAGATATCAGCCATACTGCCAATCCTTTCATCAGTTTAAGGCGAGGACACTGCAGGTGAATAAGGGGAAAAAAGTGAATTGAGTGATATGAATATGTTGTATATTACTTACATAAATATGAGAAGAAAATATATTGCAAGTTTTCTGTCATTTTATGGTTTCACACAAAATTGTTTAGATTTTCAGCTAAAAATCTCCATAATGGATTGAGCCAGGTTTAGATTATGGTTTTATTTTGTTGGTATTATTAGTTACAAAGATTTGTTCAGAGTTTTTGGATAAACTAGTTTGTGATTAGTGTACTAGTTAGTGACTAAATCTGTAAAAAATCTTATTTCGCCCTGTTTTTTTGGAGGTTCAAAACTATAAATCAGGCAGGAATTACATATTGAAAAAGAATATTTTAAGTTGAAGACTGGAAGGTCTGTAGGAGCTGCTAAAGTGGAGCTGTTGTCCCAAGAGTGTAAGAAAAATCTATTTTGAGAAATTGGCCTTTGACGTTACAATTTTCTATGGATAAATGTTGAATCAGAACACCTTTTTGTGAAGATTTGGCAATTTACCGTGTTTTCCGGACTATAAGTCGCACTTCTTCTTTGACTGGTCCTGCGACTTATACTCAGGTGCGACTATAGTCCGGTGAATCCAGGTGAAAGTATATAAAGGTAAAGGTAAAGCGCTTTTATTTTGACCAATGACCATGCATGTTTTTAGTGGTATGGGAAACCGGTGCAGTATGTTAAGAGATTAAACTAGCCCAAAATCTGAAAATTGAAAAGATCTACTTTAGCCTGTAACGTCTCGCCTTAGACTTATTGAAAAACTTGTTACTTGAGTTCAACAGTTGTCTCGTCATTTCTACGGGGTGCCCCTGTTGTAACGCCATCCGCAGGAAGTATCTTTACGTGCAGTAATTGCCTTCTCTGTTTACACGGGGAGTCGCGCTGATTGGATTTAGATGCTCCAGTAAAGACAGTTTATGAGCGCCTTACCAAACTGTGAATTGATTTGCCGTCTTCTTCAGTTACTTGTATAATATCCTTAGGAGCGTGGATTTATGACTATTGGTGACACAGATGCATTGTCGGTACGCCGCGGAGCCCACTGGATGCTGGCGTGGGGCTCTGGTTTCATGTAGACAGGTGTCGTCTCCATGTCTGATGATCTGTGGAACATATGTGTGTAATATGGAGACATGTGCCCCATTGCACTGACAGGGGAGAATGTTTAAGTGTATATACTGTATAGGCCAAGCACTGATGTATGCGATACGGCCAGCATCTGTGTATATGTATGGAGAAATATAACTTCCGTGTTTGATGATGGAGGATATATGAGCCACTCGCATGTAAGGAGCAGCATATGTGTTTATTGAAAAGTTGGAGCCATCATGAGAGGTAAGTTATGAATGTAAACTGTGGGTTATGAGCATGAGAACAGTGAAGGTGCAGTCATCACTTGGACGGAGCACAAGTACAAGAACGGAAAAACTTATTAGCCTGGTCCAGCTCCTCTTTGAAAAGAAAATGAAGTGTACTATTCGTGTTATACAGTATGTGCAGAAACAATGCAGCAGAGGTTAAGCAGGTCATTCACTAACTAGACAGTTGACAGTTCAAAACCTTCTCTGACCTTTGGCGAGACAATTTACCCCTATTACTCACAAGGCGGTGTTGTTGATGACTGGGATGGGAAGGTCAGAAATTCCTATATGTGATAATAATTAAAAAAAAAAAAAAGCCAAGCAACGAGTAGCACATGCAAAGGTTGAGTCAGTGGCGCATTCTTTTTAATCACACAGCATTTTCTCATTTATAGATTAGATTTGGGGGCCCAAGAGTAATTTAATAGTTTAATTGTGTTTAAGGGGAGACACTGCTGGCATTTTTGTTTTTTTCTTTTTTCAATTTTAAGGTTTTGGGTCACATACTTTCACCTGGAAATACATTACCATCTGATCTGGCAACACAGCCTGACACATTGTGGCCTAATGGGTCATCACCTGCAGCTGTGTGTATAAGCCCAGTCCATTCCAGTTTCAACTCCTAGCTGATGATGATAGTTGGATGACTAGTTACATCAAATCTAAAACCAGTTGACAAAGATCTGTATCTTAACATTTGTATTTTGTATTTACCTGGATGTTTAAACATGAACCTACATAAATACCTAATCTTAAAGGAGTGTAATCATTCACTGATTCAATATTTCTCCATAGACCTACGTTATGGGGAATTGTAACTTCAATGACCTTTTTCTCAACATGCATTTTTCTCACATTGTGGCGATAACATCTCCTCTTTAGTAGATAATATAGAAGCCAAACTTCCCAGTCTTTTAAAAAAATTTAATTCCTAGTATTGAATCCTATTTTTTCCACTAATAACTAACTAGTTTATTCAAGGTATCCAAAATCCCTTCTGGAATTTTTATTTTTAACATACAGTTGTGCTCAAAAGTTTACATCCCTTGGCAGAATGTCAGGGGATGTAAACTTATGCATTTCATATGAATGATAAAACAAAAACATTTATTTCACTCATGGTTAGTGGTTGCTTGATGCCATTTATTGTCAAAAAATATTTGTTTACACTTTTCAACTAGAAACTAATGTCCCTGATTAAAAGTTTACATATTATGCATCTTGAAACAAACATCTTTTTCTTTTTCCCAGAGAGTCCTCTTTTGTCAGAGAGCCCTGTATTTCAGCTGAAGTGAGTTTTTCTTTGCTCCTGAACAATTTTCCTGGCAGTTGTTGAAGGTCATGTAAACGTTAGCTCAGAGTAGTTTCTGTTTCATTTTGATTTCAAAAGAGTAAACTCAGTTCTTTGACAATAAATAGCTTCACACAACCACTAACCATGAGTGGAAAAAATAGGTTTTTGTGTTATCATTCATATTCTATGAAAAATTGCCAAAAGATTAAAAGAGTATGTAAACTTAAAAGGGTATGTAAACTTATGAGCACACCTGTATATATCAACAAAACAAAGCTATACATTTAAACCTGACTCTATCCATTATTTAGATTTCTTTGCCAAAATATTGGCAATTTTGACAATTTTTATGCTTAAAATGCAAACATACAGTACAGGCCAAAAGTTTGGACACACCTTCTCATACAATGTGTTTTCTTTATTTTCATGACTATTTACTTTGTAGATCCTCACTGAAGGCATCAAAACTATGAATGAATACATGTGGAGTTATGTACTTAACGAA
>OMNZ01110543.1:22994-40676 GCA_900303255.1 Lesueurigobius sanzi
TGGGGCCTCCTCCACCACTGGAGCAGCATCTACTGGGGCCTCCTCCACCACTGGGGCAGCTTCTACTGGAGCCTCCTCCACCACTGGGGCAGCTTCTACTGGGGCCTCCTCCACCACTGGGGCAGCTTCTACTGGGGCCTCCTCCACCACTGGAGTCTCCTCCACCACTGGAGCTGCCTCTACTGGAGCCTCCTCCACCACTGGGGCAGCTTCTACTGGAGCCTCCTCCACCACTGGAGCAGCCTCCTGAGCAGCATCTACTGGAGCCTCCTCCACCACTGGGACAGCTTCTGCAGCAGGTGGCTCCTCCACCACTGGGGCAGGTTCTTCTGTGACTGGTGCCTCTTCACTTTCCTTTGATTGAACCGCAGAAACCTCAGGAGCCAACTCTTTTTGAACTTCATGTACGTTGGGTCCCTCCGAGGTAGAGGCAGCTGCCAGCACCACTGCAAAAGAAAATCCAGCCACCCACAGATCGTTAAATGGATCGCAGCGGAGGACTTTAAATCAGGGTGTAAGTGTTGCCTGGAAAGTACCCAGTGTGGAGGTCATGTTCAAAGTTTAATGGTATACAGATTACGCATCAGTCTTTGCTTCGATACTACTACTTCAGGGTGAACAAATATTGCCTCATTTTGCCAGATTTTGGCTGAAGAACCTTAATTTTTTCGCTAATTTAGCAGTCAGCAGTGTTACTAGCATTCATCATAAGCAGCGCAAATCCAAATTCAAACAAAATTTAGTACAGCAAAACTTTATTTGATGGCTGTTGCAAATTGTTTACAGTACTTATCGTCAAGTTGGAAGGAAAAAAATAAGAAAATATGAGTTAACTTAAAAGTTAACTTAAAGTTTTCATTACGTTTTTTGTCACAAATTGTTAGCAATGCTCATTATACAGTTGTAAATGAAAATAAATAAAGGTGTTTAGCTTTGGTTGACATGACAACACACTAGAACAGATACAGTCTGTACAGTCTCAGGCAACAATACAATGGCGAGTAGTGGTTAGCTGGTAACTCTATACAGTGGTGTCTTCAATCTACAATACAGATGATGGGCATCATGAACACAATTATTACATTTATGTTACAATGGTATTGGTACTGCTATTGTCTAAAATACTCTTGTTTCTGTTCAATGAAATGTGCAAAAATATTGTCTAAGATTTCATCCCAAGGAATAAACCAGTAAAATTAAATAAAAGCAAACCTGCTAGCATACAGGTCAAGCACACAGCAACAAAACATCACAGTGAGATTGGCGACTGAATTAATTTAAAAGTCCTTGCAATAAATATGATGCACACGACAGAGAGAGAGTGAGTGCCCTGTCGAGAGAGTAGCAGCTAAACCCGGAGCCTCCAACTCCACCTGAACATATACTGGATTATTCCAAAAGACAAGCCCCTTTCCTGTCTAACTGTAGACACAGTTATATTAGCTATCCTTTAGTACGGTATCACAGGTCCCATATTATGCTTATGCTAAAATGACTATAATATTTTCTCATCAAAAACAAGACCTGGAGTTGTGTTTTGTTTCATTCGTTCATGTTTGAGTTATTCTGAATTCGTCAACTTCACAAGAGTTAAAAACACACCGGCTGATGTCATGAGGTGGTAAAGTGCTTTTCTGTCTAAACCTTTAAATGGACTAGTTTAAAGAATTTTGTGAACTGCACACATTGCCTTCACTTCAGTGTACATGCTCATAGCTAGCAGCAGTATTTTTGCTCCAGTTTTCTTTTGCCCTCTGCCGGCAACAACGGTATATATGCATCATTTTTAAGTAATAAAACACAAACCTCTGCCCTTGTTTTTTTTCGATTTGCTGCAGACCAAGCCCAACCAGGGCACATTTTAGAATAGTCTTTCCTTTGGGCCCAATGGCCTTATGGTTAGCCTAGAGACTGCATAAACTAGGTATGAGCTGCATGTTAAACATCAAGTTAATCCTTTTTGTCTCCAAGTAAATGGAATGATTCCTTGTGCATACTGGTATTTATGTGTGGGGTTTGTGGGTCAGGATGATTCTTTGGGCACAGGTTCTTTTATCATGTGCCTGTGGGTCGGAAGGGGAAAAGGTGAATACTACTCTAGGCATGATTTTGATGAGGAAACAGGTTAAAAGCTCAAAAAACATGATTTTGCATCATGTTTTCTTTAAAATAATACTATGACTAATACCATTACTACATTAAAAGACCAGATGCATAAATAGGACCTCTATTGCTGCATTCCAGGCAACTGCCAACTGGTAAACTTAGCACTTGAAAATTATATGATCCGACCTCAGACTTTTTCCATAATAAACTAATGCTTAAAGTTTAAAAAAGGTAAAATACAGGAGTTATCGTTCACATAAAATGTTAAAATTCACTGTTACCATGGAAATCCGCCATGTTTGTGAATACGAGCAAATGTTGTTCGTAGACTAACATTGGCTAGAAACTGTATAAAAAGTGGACAAAAGAGCCGTAGAACCATGTTAGTTGCAGAGTCACTGCTGGTAAATACATGTGACTATTATGTCACAATGTAAATGTTGCAGTGGTTAACTAAAGATGTTATGGTTTCACTTCACATCCCCACAACAGGGGGCGCCATTGTTGTCTTCAACTCAGTCTGAACTCGGACCAGTCTGATCATGTCTGAGTTTACAAGTTATAATTGCCAGTTTGAGAGTCATTTTTCCAAGTCAAAGGTCTGAAATTTTCAAGTTACCAGTTGCCTGGAACGCAGCATAAGTAACTAATGTTTGACATTATGAGAATGGATGCATGTGTGGAGTATGTTCCCTGCAGTCAGTGGCCTGTGTGCCAGCTCAGGCCTCTTCCTCAGATGTAGTCGTACCGTTAGCTTCGGGCTCCTCAGCGACCGCCACCGTTTCTGCCGCCTTCTCCACAGACTCTGCTGCCTCCTCCACCGCCTCAGCAACTTTAGCCACTTCCTCCGCCACAGTCTCTACTTCCTGTGCTGCGGCCTCCACTTCCTTTGCAGCGGCCTCTACTTCCTGTGCTGCCTCTGCCACCACCGCGGCCACTTCTGCCACCACCTCCGCCGCGGCCTCCTCCACGGCCTCCACCACCGAGGCAGGCTCACTCTCAATAGATGCTGCTACGGGCTGTTCTTCGGCCACGGCTTCAGGCTCCTCCTCAGCAGCAGCAGGCTCCTCCTCAGCAGCAGCAGGTTCCTCCTCAGCAGCAGCAGGCTCTTCCTCAGCCGCAGCCGGCTCCTCCTCTGCCGCTACAGCCTCCTCCTCCGCGGCAGCCCCTTCCTCCGCCTCCTCAGCAGCCTCTTCTTCAGCTGCGGCTTCCTCTTCTGTTGTAAGAGCAGGAGAGTAAAGGTAAGGGAAATGGCAGCATTTTAATTTACAACACAGCCTTGAGCCTAAAGTGACCATATCATGCATAATTGTGGCTTATAAACAATTTGGGGCTCATTGCTAATTCACAATTTAGAATCTAAATGAATGTATGCATGGAAAAGACGCACGAGGGGTAAGGGCTCTTTTAAAGCCGAACTAACTATGATTTTACCACAATAAATTGTTTTGGAAGTCCCTGTGAAGGTCAAATAAGTGTTTATGGGAGAATTGGTCTGTTGTCTCCCTCTGCTGTCTCTGGCCAGAATACCACACTTGCAACATTCCCTGCCTCCGACCCGGAGACATCTCGTGGCTGTTCAAGTTCTCGCGATTACAACCTGCTTCACGGCTTTACTCCAATACACACGGACCAATGTACTACAATCTCAGGCTAAAACTCCTGCCATCGCTGCTCACAATGTGATGGTTTATGGGCTTTGAATACGTGATGAAAATCAAGGCAATACAGATCAGTGCACTTTGTGGAACACTACACCAAGTATGCCTTTTGTTTTTTTTCCTTACAAGTGAACAACATTACAACATGGTTAAAACGCTCAAAAAAGTCAATTTTGCATGATATGTCCTCTTTAAAAAGGTCTTTTACGATGCTTTATTCAGGCTTTTAAAATGACTTTTGGACACATTTAGACTTGGTATTAAAATGGCCATTGGATTCAGGATGTTATACAATACTTTAGACCAAATGATCAATGATGGTTACTACCAAACATGTTAATCTGCACAATCTGGGAAGAGTCTGGCCACAGACAAACTTCATGGATATCCCCGAGACGAACAGTATATTGGAGTGTGGAAGAGAGACTGAATATACAGGATATACTAAAATGTGTACAAAAAGCACTAAGGGTAGAACCAATGGGCGAGAATGGGCCGTCTCCGTGACCATCAGGCTTTGCGCTGACATTGCTGCAATATCTAGTGGATAGATAGCGGCTCCAAAAAGACCTTCATAACATGTATTCCTATGGTGACTTTACACGTGTCAAAAACAGCTTTACAGCCTGCCTCCTAATACTTTTATTATTTCTAAAGGTAGCTATACCCTCTGTGATAATGCTCAGAGGGAAATGGAGTCTTTAATGCTGTTAGTTTTTGTTAACTGGAATTTTAAAGTCTTGCATATCCAATGAAGCTCATTCTAATGATTTGTGACGTCACACGCTCCCGGCTATAGGCTAACAGAGCACCGTGCTGACGGGGCGGTTATGGCTAAACTACACGCCCAGGAGGGCTGAGATACAGCGAGCGCACACCTCTTTTACCCTTTTTAGGACTATCCACTGGAGGAGGAGCAAGTTGCGCCATTTTGATTTCACCCATAAGCGTGGTCAATTTCCAAAGTGAGGCTTAATACACGTTGTCCCTCTATTGTTTTAACTCATTGGGTAGAACAACTGATTATAATGTAGCCACTTGAAGTATGTCTCCTTTAAAGAAGACGCATGTACAAGTTTCTCTTACCAAGCTGTACCATTAGTGCAAGGCAGCATAAATAAAAATGAATACAAAGTTTTCATCTTATTGTTTGTATTGAGCAGCATTTCCCAAAGTGGGGCAAAACAATATGTGTATATATTTCATTATACAGTTGTGCTCATAAGTTTAAGGGTAATGTAAACTTATGCATTTCATAGAATATGAATAATAACACAAAAACCTTTGTTTCACTCATGGTTAGTTGTTGCATGTGAAGCTGTAGGTCGTTTATGCTTTTTAACACATTGAGTGCCAAAAACGGAAAGATTTGTTCTTTTGTTTTTTTTTTATTACAAAACTAGACACTCTAACACACCTTATGTGTGATTTTGGGAGCTCTGTGATGAACAGAACAGAAATAAATGATGAACAAAAACTTGTGAAAAGTCACTATCTGGACATTTTATCTGATATCTCCGTTTCTAGAGTAAAAATTGTGATTTTGAGGATAACAGCCTCTTATTATCTCAACTTTTGTCAGGAACCGAGGCACGTAGAAATAAACGGTTTTCACCCACTGAGAGCTTAGAGTGTCCCCTTTAAAACGAGCCATAGTATGTGTCCATAGCTATAACATCGAATACGCTGTGGTGCTACAAAAAACATCAAAAAGGGTTTGGAATCCTGGCACTCTACAGCTAAATTCCAAAAACAGCGTGGCACTCAATGTGTTAACTAGAAACTAGACAAATGTCCCTGATCAAAGTTTACACATTGTGCATCTTGAAACAAATATGCAGTCCAATTTTCTCAGAGAGTCCTGTATTTCAGCTGAAGTGAGTTTTTCTTTGCTCCTGAACAATTTCCTGGCAGTTGTTGAAGGTCATGTAAACGTTAGATCAGGGACATTTGAGTAGTTTGTTTCATGATTTCAAAAGAGTAAACTCAGTTCTTTGACAATAAATGGCATTCTATGAAAAATGGCCAAAAGATTAAAAGGGTATGTAAACTAGCACAACTGTAAGGAATAAGGCTATATATGCCAAATTTTCTTTTTACCTTGATTTTCGCAGGTAATTAAAATAATCTGCCAATGGAATAAGTATTTTGCACAAAAAAAAAACATACCTTATTCCATTGGCTGATTGTTTTTTCATGGCAAGTCAGAATTTCTCAAATCTAGGTAAAATATTCTGAAATGTAGACATTTTAACATAATCTTCGCAGTGTAGTCACTATTTGCAAATGGTATTTAAATCTATGTGAAGTTAATGACGAAAACATGACAAAAGTGATTTCATATTACTGAGGGGAATTGTTTGATTGACCTGCTGGAATTTGGGAATGGATGGTGTAGGGTCTGAGAACACACAGAAGAGGTTTGTTCTAGTCTCTGTCTACAGTGAGGAACTCCTAACACCAGTTTGACACTAGTCTTTGCTGCCTGGGCCCTCTGTTCATAACCAGCACAAGCATCTTTTCACCCTCTGGGGTAATAGACCAGTTCACAATGTTCTTCGAAGCTTCTTAAAAGCATTACCGCGCATTCGCAGGTCATAGGTTAAGGCCCCATCGGAGCAAATATGGCAGCGTCAAAACATTTAAAAACATCAATCAAAACGAAAGCTCAACAATTACATCTGATGTTATGAAAGCACCACTCGTCCCTTAGAAGGTGTGAGCCTGCTAGCAAAGAATATAGTCCTAGCCATGCAATAAACTAGATGGAAGTTCAGTATTTATTCAATAATGTATCATAATACTTCACCCAATTCATCCCCAGTAAGTGCGTGCATTGCATAATGTGACACAAAATAAGCTGTTCTTTGTTTTGTACAGCTAATCATTTGCGAGTCAAGATGAAAAATCAATGAGTTTTCCATCATTGAAACAACCATGATGCGACCTTCACCTTTGACCCAGCTTATGCACAGTAAACATTGTGAATTGGTCCATTAGTAGAGTCTTATGTGTTGGGAGGTACTGTTGGAGTGTTGGATTATCACTTTCATACTGTATAACGAATGCAATTTTTTCTTTGAGCTCAGAGTTAACATTAAAATGAACATGAAAATTCAATCCACCAGCTCCTCATTGTATTATTTATTTTAACATTTAAATATGTATTTATTTGAGCAAAACAATATTGATATTAGTATCAAGAGTCCAACATTCTAAAGCCTGAATAATACAAGTTAACTTTAAACAGCTGAGCGATGAAAATGGCTGACAAAGGAGGCATGCAACGTTGGGGTTTTAGCTCAGATGCTGCAAATCAAACTAGTGGAGTCTTGGTTATGAATTCAGTAAATGAAAAACACATTCTGGAGTGGAACAGAAAAGCTCAAACATGCTACACAGACCAAAAAGAGGATGACACAGACAGTCAAAGGGGGTCAGTGCAGGGCAAGGACAGAGGGAGGAGGGCAAGAAATTTGGATTCTTACCATCCAATCATCAAGTTACTGTATGTGCAGCCTGGAACTCTGCAGGTCTGACAGCGAGGCACCAGACTGAGCAGCTTTAGGTGCCACAAGATTTTATTTCACGAGTAGCATACAAGTTACAGCAGATTTGGGAGATTTAGCACACATACTCGACAATACTAACAATCCAAAGAGATTCACCTGAGCCCGCATTCCACGGGAGCGGAAAGCTGTGGGCGGCTTGAGGTGGGTATCTTTTTGACCCTAGCACTAGTGGTCTCAAAGCAGCCTAGCGTGGTTCTTCTAAAGCCACACTGGGCTGCTTTGAGAGTGGCCAGAGGAGGCGCTGTTGGGCTACGTTCCCTTTCGTTTTTGGTTGTGGAAACGCCACCCAAACGCATCCCGCTCCTACAGAAAGGGGGCATTGGTCTACTTAAAATCTTAAATGCATACTATTTATGTTCTTTTATCAGACCAACACTAGTTTTCATATGGACATGTTTTGGCTGCTCACTTCCTGTTGCCTTCCTCAGATGAGTCATGTGATGTTATACATTTAAAACTCTTGTGTATTACAGTGTGTGCGTTACATTTACCACTTCATTTGAGGGTCCCATGATAATATCTAGGGAATATATTTACTTTTTCATTAAATTACAGCTTTATACCAAGTTTTTCAGCTTGTGAGCAGTGAGCTAATGTGCGCTGGCGACTAGGGCTGGACAATTTTTTGCGATACTTAGATGAACCGCTCCATTCAATTCAGACACATGTAATATCTGTAATATCTTCTATCAAAAGAAGACAGCTGGAACTTTATAAATGTGCAGAAGTTCAGTTTTAGTTATAACTTTCCTAATTTAGATAACTTTTTGGCCTTGGTTTGGTTCTGATTTAGTTTTTAGGAGTCTTCTTTTGACACAATATCACTAAATCAGAAGGCCAAAAAATTGACTAAATTAGGAAAGTTATAACTAAAACTGAACTTCTGCACGTTGATAAAGTTCCAGCTGCTGTGCTATTCTGCTTTCTCTGTAAATAGAGGCCAGTGATGGTCAATAACAGTCAGGACAGTAGAGGGCAGCACTGCCATTTTAAGAACTTGGACCAAACACTGTCACACAAATCACTTATTGATAGTGTTTATAATTATAAGATTAACTTAATTTCATTGTGAAAACATAATAAATGAGTACTACTGCAATGTATAATAGCAGTTTTAGAAGTATATTTTGCTGACAATACTAGGACAGTGACAATAAACAATAATATTGGTCACCGCGATGAAAACAATGATTATTTAATCTTAGCATTTTTTTTTTCATAATTGGAATCATCGCATAAGAAGATTCTCCAGTCGTTCAGCAGCGACATAATTACTGTGATAACATTGAGAATCACAGACAAATAATTTCCATATCATCCCATGCCTAGACAATACTGAATTGCATGAAAAATATACAACATCAATATATTATATTAAATTCGCAATCACAATTTCTGTCTGAAAAACCGCAATTAGGTTTTTTTGTCAAAATCGTGCAGCCCTACCATGTGTGACAGTTTTGCTCTGTTTTTTTTTGCAGAAAAGTTCCATAATGTGCCTTTAAGATAGATTCATAGACTGCAGTTGGAGCGGTCATTTCAGTTGGTCACATATAGATTAGACTCGTTTGGGAGGGGCGCCTTAACCGCTGAGATCTGTTTATTGTAACTACAGGTGATGTCATCTGAATAGTGATTGTTCAGATTCACGTTGATGCTTTCAAAATAAAAACAAGGGGAAGGCTGCAGGAAGTGTCAGAACTAGGCAACTAACTCAAAGGTCCTGAACGTCTCTTATTATTTCACATTTGGGATTGCATTTTGGTCACAAAATAACTTGACGCCTCCTTCGTTCAATAGCGTCACAGTTAGACAGTTAGCACATGTTAAGAGTCCAGAGGGTTAGTCCGAGCAGAGAGGAGCGAGAGGAGGAGGAGGAGGAGAGAGGTCAGATCCACAGAGTCCAGTCTGGAGCTTAGAGTTAGCATTACACTGGAAAGAGTAAAACACACAGTTAGAGAGGAGTGGGGAGGGGCCACTTATCAGGCACTGACTGAAGACAAGACACAGATGTGAAAGGTGTGACAGGCTGCAGCAAGATGCACAAGGATGATTGGTTTTACACGTCAAACTGACCGGACGCTGCTTAAGGGACACATCATGCATAATTTGCTTTACAGAACGGCTTTTGGTAAAAGCACCATGTAATGTTTTAAAAGGGAAAAAGTGGCCTCTATGACGCTCCAGGATCAAATGTTTTGAGGGTCTCGTACCAGAAACCATTAAACTATTGATCCTGGAGCATCATGGAGGCCGCTGTAATGGAAGTAAAGATGCTATGGGTCACTAAAAAGGTCAAATACACAATATCTTTTAAGTGAGACACTGCAGGCAAACTAATTATGCCAGGGTTAATTTCGTTGATTAAAGTATTTTGTCATAATTTTAGTCATAGTAGTTAGTAATATTTTTGTTGACTAAAATTAGACTAAAACTAAATTAAAGTTAGTTCATGAGACTAATGTCATAAGTAAAAAGGAAGGACGATAACATTTTTAGGCTCGATAAATTCGATAAACACACGTGCTGCTTTATCACAGGAGAATGAACGCTATCCGCGGCGCAAACAGCATCTGTCTGTGTAGTGCAGGCATCGTGTAGTCTCCCTATGTGCGTAAAACAAGGCCTCACCAACACATTACGTAGATTATGCACGTATCCATATCATTTATATATCAGTGGACACGGCTTTCAGAGCGAGGCGGGTGTAAACAGAACAGCGTGCTACAGAAATGGCTACAAAACTTTTCCACTTGCTAAACTCAATGGCAGAGCGAGGACTGAATAAACCCATGACTCGTCGGTGATGTGAGCGACTTATAGCCAAACCAGGTCTAACGTGTGAATACTGTCACAACCGAACATGCTGGAAACACGTGTGTAAATCTGTACTAAAGAGCGACCTGTCGGACATGGAGCGCTCTCTCCCTTTTACAGAGCACACGTTTTATCTTTTGTAGACCGCTATTCTCCTGGACTAAGTTGTACATGTCAAAAAGCTGTGGTACTTCTGTATTTTGACATAAACTAACAGCGTGTGCTGTGTGTGGAGCGGAGGATCACGCATTAAATCCACGACGGCTAAAACTAAAGGCTAACCTGAGAAATAAGCAAAGTTCTTCACAGTTATGGCGATAAACGCTGATATTTTCACCAAAACTCCCAGATCTAGGCACTTTGTTTACACGTATAAAAGTGAAGCACATCATGGTTTTTACAAGGCCCTCAAAGGAGAGAGGCTCGCATTAGGCACGGTACGGGACTCGCTTTTTTTTTCTCTCCGATAGCCACTCAGGTTTATTTTGATCATAATACTCTAAACCTAATAATAAAATTGAATTAAACAGTTACTACTTCTGTATCTTATATTAATATATGAATGTAATTGTTATATTTATTTCTAAACAAGTTTCATTTAAGCCAGATTTTGGTGTCATGGATAATTGCAGTGTTTAGACGATAATCTCGATACTTTCTTAGGTGATATATCGTCCTTAAAAATTATTTATCGTGACAGGCCTAACCTGATGTGGGGTTTGAACCCAAAATTAGATACAAAATCTCTAAATCTTTGTAAGTTATATATCAACAAAATAAAATAAACCTGGTTCTATCCAGTATTTAGATTCCGTCAATGAAAATACAGGCAATTTGGGACATTTTTTACACAAAATGTCATATTTATGTGAAACTTAAATTGACAGAAAAGCAAAACTTTCTCACATTTATGTCAGTAATATACAGCAAAAGTTTCATTTTGGTGCTCAATATATTCACCTGCAGCGTCTCACATTAATCCTGCATATTTAGTCCGTCTCAGAGTTCAAAATGCTCTGTTCCACCCGATGATGTCATGAGGTGAAGCTCCAATAAATTTTTTATATCCAGACTTTTAAAAAATCTACAGCGAAATACCAAGGTTCCTAACGTGTGCAAAGGTTTGCTTCGGCCGCTTTATGGGACATAAAGCAGATGTCGGAGTCAGCCATTTAGAATATAATTAATATTTATTTACACAACTAACGTCATGGCCAAGAGGAGGACATTTACATCCAACCAAACCATCTTTGGCCAAGTGAAACAACCACATGTGCAGGTAAGTGATGGTGCAGTGATGTTAAAAGTACTGTCCATGCGGAGGTCATGTGACCGTACTCACCTTCTTCCTCATCTCCACCTGCAAACACACAAACATAAACCTTTAATAGGCTATATGCATCATTTGTTTTACACATTATACACATTTCAGGTTAAAGAGACACTTTTTGTTCTCATTTGACCTTTGTGAAAGCTGTAGGTCCTCATCCATCAACCAGCAGTTTGTATTTACATGGCTCTCTACGATGAAAATGCTTTCTGGGCCGAAGAGGATTTTGGCGTGTTATGGAGCGACCACTAATCAAACCGGCAACAGGCCAGAGGGGCGGTACCTGATCCAGATCTATTTATACATCCACGGGGACACTCCCCCCATGACACATCTCCTGCCACGCAGGTCTAAACAGAGCTTTGTCTTGAATAGACCTGTGCTGTAATAAGCTGAGGATTATCCACAACTGTCCCACAATCCCCTGCTGCAGCCTTGACCTGGACTCAACTGTTGGGCCCAATCTCAACTCTCCCTCTCTGACCTTCCACTCTGTTTTGACTGTGCACTAAAGATGAAGGGGTGCTCCACCGGTCTTTTACAGTGAGGGGTAGAGGAAGCTAACGGCTGAATACTCCTCCAAAACAGAGGTAGGAAGAGTCCACATACACATGCTGCCAAATAAACTCTCAAATATTATCAAAAAGCACAATATTTACGAAGTCATAGGACTGTTCTGAGAGTCACAATTAAAACAGTAAATTGCTGTAAAAGTGCATATTCTATGCTTTGTTTACATTGATCCAGCTGTACTCCACTGTAGTGAAGGCTGGCACATCTGCCTTTGGGTTTAAAACTTAACTCTGACTTTGTTCAGGCCATGTGAGAGCAGTGTTTCTCCCACACATTTGTATATCAGTAATTAAGACAAACCACTAGAGGAGCTACATTCATGCCAGTTACAGGGTTTATACAGAGAGCGGCAAGTCAAATTGAATGCTTTTTAATGTCATTTTAATGCCCAAATACTACACGTGTAATGCTACAAACGCCACAAATCAGAACATATTTAATATCAATTTCCATATTCAATAGAAGATATGATGCAACGGACAACTTTTGAGCAGAAATGTAGTATGATTTCTGCCAAAACTCCAGTCAAGACCCTAATTTTTGTATTTTTGACAAACGTATTATTAATGTCATGATTTTCCAAGAACTTTTGATTTAATGCCATTTTGAATTGGAGGCCTTGTTTTTGACAAATTTAATTGAATGACTTTTAATGGCCCTGAGTTAATCAACGAGCAACAAATACTTTGTTATTCCTACAACTTTTTATTTTAATGACACCTCTTTGCCACTGTGCTGCAGTTTAACAACTAATTGTGCTGTAATATAGTGTTAGACACTGACTAAACACAGGCAGAAATACTTTTGAATTATTATCGAAGTGAATCTCCAACTAGGAACAGCTGTTGCTAATAAGCTAACACAGCGTTGACGCCAAAACAGGTCAGCGCTTAGTTAAATATGACCAAGTTATACTGTAATTGTTTCTGCTTTTAGGCTTTTAAATCCTCTGTTCTGGTGTAAGTCAGTAAGTAAACTTTATTTGTCTAGTGCTTTTCACAAACCCACAGTGCTTCATAGTTAAGTTAAACTATATAAAACAACATATTTAAAATGATGGTGCGTTTGCGTCCCTTTCCCCCCTCAACCCGCTCCAGACCCCAGTCCTGAAATGGTCTAAATTGGAGCACTTCTACAATTGGAATACTACAATGTTATAACATGGCTAAAACCTGCACTGTGGTTCATCGTTGGCACTGCCCAGACTAGCCGCTGCAGTATTGATCAGTGCGGGACACAGGGATTAGAGTCACGTGGAGCGGACACAGCTGCTCTCCTGCTCTGACTCCAGCTAAGCCTCTGTAGCACAACTACATTCAAGAGTATCCTACATTTACCACTTCTGTTCTCATTAAAACATACCTGATGAACCCCATGCATTTCTGAACATGTCTGTAGAGCCTTTGTTTCTGACAGGGTGCAATGAGAGGTTTAATTGAATCACTCGCCTTTGTGAACTGCCCTAAGCAAATTTCTGAACCAGAGAAAACATCAAAACAACCGCCACGGCCATGAGCCAGACAAACTGGAACTGACTGCACAATTCTTTCTTCTGTTTGTAGAGCAAAATAAATACATTTTTTGAACAAATTGTTCACACAGGACCAACTCTGCTCGTGTTTCAGAAAGTCTGTTCGACACCAGAACATTACATTTTTTAAGAGGATTTCCAATGATCGTCTCCGGCCATATCTCACCCCACACAGTGCTGCTATACTGGTTCACTCATTGGTCACCTCACGCATAGACTACTGTAACTCACTACTCAATGGACTACCTCTCAAACTTTTACATAAACTACAAATGCTGTATTGTATTTTTATTGTTATTGTACTGTACGGTGACCTTGAGTGTCTTGAAAGGCGGCCCAAATAAAATGTATTATTATTATTATTATTATTATTATCAGTAGGATGGGCCTCTTCAAATATCGGCCCACAGGCCAGATCTGGCCCACCAAACAATCTGGTCTGGCCCACTGTGCAATGTCCCACCAATCGGCTACCGCTAACGTCCACAGCAGCGTCTACTTTCACTGAGGAGGCGATGCTAAATCTGCTAAAACATAATAATTACACAGAAAGAATTCTTGTAAACTTCCATTTAGTGTTTAGTCAAATCAGAAATCTGGTAGAATCTCGTCCAACAGCTGTTATTCGGAGCTAAAATCTGTCCTTTTGTCATGTGCTTCTGGTGCTTATGCATCAAGCCTTCAAACTGTAAGATGTTATATTACAGTTCAACTATATAAAACTGCAAAGGTCTTTAGAGCCAAAGGGCCTGAAATAACACGTGTCTGTCACTGTGAGAGCTATAGGTTAATAATACTGCGGTTTAGTGTTTTTAGGGGTTTAATATGTTTGAAAATTTCCAATTTCAAGTATAAAATGGCAATCAAGAAGATTTAGCCATTGCATAGGTGAAATGTGTTTGTTGAATAAGCATTAAATCAACCTAATAAGCTGAAATCATAATAAAAGTTATTAGAATAGTTAGAATTAGACTGTTTTAAGGGAAATGTAAATAATTAATCAATAATAACAATGAAATTAACTGCCATTAATCATGATTCATCAAATTCCAAAAGTGTGATTAATCTGATTAAAATAATGAATCGATTGACACAGTAGCAGAGTGGATCGCGCTCTTGCCTCACAGCAAGAAGGTCCTGGGTTCGATTCCCGGCCCGTGCAGCCTTTCTGTGTGGAGTTTGCATGTTCTCCCTATGTCTGCGTAGGTTTCCTCTGGGTGCTCCGGTTTCCCCTACCACTAAAAACATGCTGGTCACATGTTGGTCCACAATGCATGGAGTTGCAGCGGCTCAGGACCTACCCTCCATCTGATCTATGTAATTTCATTGTACATTGTATAATGACTACCTTTACCTTTACCTGCGCGCTTTACCATTGGAATTTGTATTGCTTCAGCGATGTTCTATCAGCAAACACTAAAAAGCCATGACTCTGTATTGAAAGGTGTATTGCGTTGTCCCAGGCCTAATGCATGATTTTAGCCTCATCTGCTCAGTGATAAATATATGAAACATTGTGAATATTGCACATCTTTTGCTCCAAACAGATCATTATCCTGGGCCATGTGCAGGTGTGATACTCACTCCTGGGGGGCCAGGGTTTGGCCACCCACTCAGTCTTGGGTCGCGCTGCCATCTCTGAGAGGCGATCATTGTAGCGAGCGCTGTCTGAAGACACGGTGCTGAAGGTCTGCACAGAATAAAGTCATTTAGGTCGCACACTAATACTTTACCTCAAAGCAACAGCATTTGGACCCTCCTCCTGTTAAACCACTCAAGAAGCCTCTCAGTCATGGCTTCTTGTGATGGACATTAGATCACAGAATATTGAGAGTTGGGCCATATTTTGTACAGTGCCACTTTTTAAAGCGGTCTAAACTATAAATTATAGGCAACGACAGTCTTGTTTTGTCCTATTTTTATTTTATTTTATTTATTTATTTGAACAGGGACAGTGCACAATAAACATTAACCTCAGAAAGGAGAGATGCATTGTACCAGGTACAAGTGCTAATTTCCACCTGTAGTCCCTGGGCAGGCTGACGACAAATACAAATTACACATCAATATTAAAAATACTTTTCACTCATTTCCCCAATGAAATGAAAATCACTACACACTTAAATGACATTGTGGGGACACGTTTGATTAGAAATAAGCCATTGTTTGGCCTGAAAAAGTGAACATGTGTGCATGTGATCAGCTCTGTTGGTAACTCATTCCACTGTCTAATGGCCACACTTCAGAACGCCGAGCTGCAGAACGCTGTTTTACATTTTGGAATCCTGCATTCACCTCGAACAGTCGGCTGAGTGGCCCGAGATGAGGTTTCTGAGCTCAGCGAAATAAGCTGCAGTGCCATTGATTATCTTGTACAATAAACAGAGATTTGAGTGCATGATCAATCTTTCAGAACTTAAAATATTGTATTTTGCAAGTATATGACAGTGGTGATATGACCGGGATTTTTTGTCATGAATCTTAAGAGAACTCTTGTATAATGGGGGTTTTAGGGCTGTTTTACATGCCTGTGACCAGCTTGTTATACAATAACAAAAGTGTGGAATTATCATCGCATTTAAATATACATTTGACGCAAAGGATGGAATTGAGCTGATTCCGAGCACCCTTCATTTGAAAGAGATTTATTTTATTTTTCTTTGGCAAAATCACCAAATCAGTCGAGTCTGCAGTTATTCGGTTTTAATTGTGGGAAAAAACAAAAAATACAGCAGTATTATATTTTTGGAGGGTAAAATCCCCCAGCTCTAACACCACCATTACAACTACACCAAAATACTGCAGCCTAATGATGAGCACATATCAGTCCAGTCTCTGCACTGGCTGCTGTGAGCTGCAAGTGTTTATATTGATGCATAAACCTTATATAAAAAAAAAAAAAATCATATTTATTTATCTGATCTTAACACGAGCCTCTCAGACTCTCAGGTCTTCTTCTAACCGTCCCAAGAGTCCAAACTAAAACTTATGGTGAGACTCATGCAGGTTTATTTATTTATTTATTCACAAAACATTAGCTTATACAGTATATAGGGGCCCCAACAAGAACATAGGCTGGGTTTGAGTGAGCCTGTGAATGTAAATTAGATGGTTGTACCTTGTTTTTACTTTGTGCTAAACAGATACGATTTGGTTAAAGAATGTTCAATATATAAATCAACCAGTTAGACCAGTTTGGCAACAGAAAGAAGAAAGACGAGATGACATTGCCACCGAGTCCAATCAGAGGACATCATTTCTCCTATAAAAAACACTACAAAAGCGGGTGACGCATTGTGATGTGAGGAGGACAGTGCAGGCAGAACTGTGGCTGTGTTTGTACTGTGCTCCTTTGATCAAAGTATTTTGTATTACACTAGTCAAATGGAGATGGCTCTTGTTGTTACATGTTAGGATCATTTTAGAATGTCAATTGCGCAAGTAAGACCTAACACTATTTTTTTCCCGCTCACAGCAGCTTCCTACAGGACCGAGTGCGGCCATTCACAAACATGCCATCTGTATCTATAGGTTCGTGAGGTGGTGGTGCAGCTGAAAATGACTATGTTGGGAACTAGGGATGCAACGATTCACTCAGGCCCGATTTGATTCAATTTTCCATTTCAAGTTCCATATTTAGTTTTTTTTTTCAAATGAATATGACTCATTTTATAACCAAAATATGTTTCTTTTAATTTAATATTATGCATTTTTGTCCTGGACTAACAGCCTCTATGGGCGCTCTAGTGGAAAAAGCATGTGTTTATCCTCTGGGGCCATCATTTATGTACACTGTCTGGGGCCAAATGTCTAGATTTTATTTGACGAGCCGACTATGTAGCACTAACCATTTTATTCAGCCTACACAAACCAGAGCGCAAAGTTCAATTTCCTCTTTCAGCACAAATTATTCTCTCATAAAGATGTTAATGTAACCAGTATAGATTATTATTACGGTATAATTACACAAATTGCCCTGTTTTGTCATTGTTTGGTCCATACCTGGCCATATTGTATAGACTTGGTCCTCCAGCCGCTTCTTCAGTGTTTTTGTTTCTTCTTCGTGTGTTTTGCTTGCCTATATATACGGGG
>OMNZ01110545.1:12819-24490 GCA_900303255.1 Lesueurigobius sanzi
GATTCCTTTTCAGTATGGATGTTCACGTTCCAATTCCCGATTTACTTTAATTATCCAGACCAGTGTTTCTCAACTGATGAGTCACGTCACAACCCAACCACAACAAGTTGTGGGACAAAAAGCATTTACTGTCAATTTCAATTTAGTTTACAGGTTACTTTTCTGGCATTTCTGTGACTATGAACCTAAAAATGACCCTGCAAGTTGTGAAATGTTCTTATAAACTAATCTCTATGAAGAAATGGAATTTAGAAATGTGTTAGGAATGAATGTGTTTGGACCACAAGTATTAATTTAATTTATTTGCTTTCTCTTATTTGTAATCAAAGGTTTAAGGTGGGTCCTGGAGTCACACTAGTAAAGAACCACTTATCTAGACAGAATTAAAGCAACACAAAACACTATTAATAACTATTCATTTGTCTCTTCTGACAGTTCTGGAAAATGTAATCGAAATCAGCCTTTCGATCATGTCATAAACATGGTGAGTATAATGTATAATACCAACCCATAGCTGCCTCTTTGGTGAGTTGTCCATGGTACTTGGAGCACTCGTTCAGCATGGCCCTCAGCTCCTCCACGCTGTGTTTCCCCGGCTCGTGAACGAAAGCGTGTGCGCAGCGTTTGGTGTGGATGGTAGCCGGTCTGATGGTCTCTGTGCGTCCGTGTTTGAACGCCGCAGTGCTGCAAGACTCGTACGTGGCCACGGTTTGTCCATACTGCCTCAAAAAACCCATCTGAAACGCCAACTGTGAGACGGCATCCGGGCTCAACTTGCTCTTTTTCAACTGCTCTTTGCCTCCCTTCTTAAACTCCATTGCATCTATGGTGAGCTTCGAAACCGCGGCGTCGAAGTTCTCCTTAGCTTTTTGGATTCCGTTTTCCAGCTCGCTGTCTAGGTTAAATTGCAATCTTTGTACAGCTGAGGCAGAATCCACAGCTGCGGGAGCAGAATCGGGATGTACAATGGGTTTCTCCGTCGTATCTTTGAAGACTTCATTTTGAAATCTCAACACCGCCACGCCGTCTCCCCACGCGTGCTCAAAGTTGATCGCAGCGTTTCCGTCTTTGGCGATGATGATGCTGAACGACTTGTCATACCAGCGATTGCAGCCGTCTCCGTGGAGCATATTGTGCGAGATGTGAATGTGGTCCCTCATGGTCTCGTCGTCAAGGCAGAGGCAAAACAAAGCGCTATCCACGGTTTGCAAAAGTTCTCCGTTTCCATTGGCGACCAGCTTCTCCCTGAGACTTGCCCATACGTCCCGGTTCTCACTTGTCAGGACCCCGATCGGACTTGAAGCTGCCGGAGTATCATCTGCTAAAATGTACTTAAAATGGGAGTGAATCTCAGCCGGCGTCACCAAATTCCCATCGCGATCGACGACATCAAAAACGTACAAGTTGCCTTTCCGCATCACTAACAGATGCTTTCCTTTCGCATCCGTGAACAGCTCGTCTCGTCCTTGTTTGGGCAATCGGGTGGAGTTGAAAAGCCGAAAATACTGGGACATATCTAAGGGGTAAGCGTTGACCATGTATGCTCCGTACCAGGACAATGAGGAAGGCACCCACCGGATAAGCTTTTTGAATTGGTCCGTGTCGCTTTTGGCGGGGTTTAGGTGGAAGACTTCTGGCTCTAACAAACCCGCCCTGAGTGTTTTCATGAAGCGAACGGCCGAGCAGACCATGTTGGTGGCGCGGACGAGTTGGTCGTTGTATTCCGGTTTGGGGTCCGGGTTGAAGGACATGAAGGGGTTAAAATTGAGCACCACAGAGTCCCGTGCAGAAAGGTACATGTCGAACCAAGGAGCTGGAAGACAATGTTTGGTTCATTTGTAAACTTGATTTTCAATTACTTTTCATTGTAAAAAGAAAATCCAAACATTCTGAAAATACTTGAAATTATGAATGTTTTTTATTTTTTTTATTTTAGAGATATTTAAAATCCCCAATATACTAGGATTGTTCCTGCATAAAGGGGCATATTTACCTGAAATGTAGCTTGTGTGCTTATTATTTTTGTCCTTGGCAGCTAGTTCTTCGTGCAGCTGCTTTCCGATTCCATTTTTAAAATCCTCAGCTATTTTTTCTGTATTTCTGCAAAAGTGAACAACCGTGAGAACCTCTTTTGTAATCTATTCACAATACTCTTTTACAAACTTAACCCACCTGAACTGGTCGTCATCCAGGAGAGGTCTCTGTGCAGCTAAATATCTTCTAATTGTGTCCTCAAGTTTGGGCATTGGCAGCCTGCAATTATATAAAATGGAATATACTGTAATTTCAAAACACAAAACATTTACTCTACTCTACTAAAGGGGCTATACCTGATTTTTCTCCTAGTAGTGGAATGAAATTTGCTTTTCCTCTAGTATATTGCAAACTCAAACATTTGTGGAAATAATACTGTGCATCTAAATATAAAGCATTTATTGGCAATTTCATGGTTTGCCTGCTAGTTTTCTTGTATTTCTATGAACCTAAAAAGTGATCCCACCAGTTGTGAAATGTGCTCATAAATTCATCTCAGAAGAAACAGGATTTTAGGAATGTATGAGGAAAGTTAGGAATGTGTTTGGATTGTGTTTTACTCGGTCCCTCTTCCATTATTTGCAATTTTTTAAATTATGAAAAATCAGGTATAGTGCCTTTAACTCAAATTATTGGGGAAAGAAAAAGTGGCAGATTGTTTGTGACAATACAAGTCATCATTGTACTATACCACCCAAATGTAGTAATGTTTGACTGTTTTCATTTATTGCACAGATGTGTGCGCTCATCATTCATTGACTTATAATGGTCCTTACACATTATCAAATGTATTATAGGACAAAACAACATTATTGTGTGAACTTCTAGGCCTAAATTTAGTATAAGCTGACGTGTGTGTACAGCCCTTGTAGTAATAATGCATTTAACAGATTAATTATTAAGTCAGTGAGGTACTAACTAGGGCCGGGCCGTATCGTATATCGATATACCGGTATGAGTTTTGGATATCGTTGTCATTCCGTTTCGCGGATACCGCCGTGTTTTCACGTTTTTTCACATAATTTCACGTTGGCGCGTTGCATTATGGTCTTTTCACTTTTCTATTTTTAAAATAATAACAATCATGTATCATTTTACTTTCACTCCACAGTTGTCTGTTACTTGTGTGTGAAATGTCAGTAAAAAATTTAAATCTTTATGTTTATGGTTGTAAACCTGACAAAATGTGCAAAAGTTCAAGGTGTATTAGTACTTTCGAGAGGCACTGTATATGTGTATATTAGTCTAGATATACCCCCTCTAGTGGTCAACCTGTCGTGCTCTTTCACCTACATTCATTCAAAAAAGGTTTATAGCCGCCATCCACACGCCTTGTCTACTAAAATTGGAAGTGACACAAAGCCGGGTTTTATTGTGCATATATAGAGCTGGATTGAAAATGCATTAGTTTTCTTACCTGGGCAAACTCTTCTGGTAGTGCATGGAAGGCACAACACTCCGATGCAGATACTCGGAACCTTGGCTACTGTACTTCCGTCCATTGATAGTCATTGCGCTTGCATGGATTTTATGCCCATATTTATCGAGGTAGCGAATGCCTTTTAGTGACAGCAGCTTTGCCATGTTTGAAGCAACCACGATCACCCAATTCACGATAAAACAATGTCGTTGAAAGTCTGGAAAAGGCTCGTTTACAGATATTACAGAAACCGCGTCCGACCCAGAGCTGTCAAAGGTAAATAATGCTAGCTTTGTGTTAGCCGACTCCAGCTAACCAAGAAAAGATCTTTAGCCGACCTTGTACCTTCTGGCTGTGCAGAATATTAAACAAAGTAGCACCTCCCGGAAAGAGAAGCAAACAACACGTTACACTTGGAGATGTATCAGTGTGGCATATTTTGGGCATTTACGAATGAAGTGGAACCAGGAAGTTAAACCGGTAAAATGTGTCACGTGACTATATTTGCCTTTTTGGGAAGTAGGCTTTTGGGAAGAAGTTTAACCTAAATAAATAAATAGCCAAATAAAAATAGTTTTGATGCAATGAATAAAATGTCCTTGTATATTTGAATGTATGTTTTGAAATGCGTTTAAAGCCCTATCTTTTTTTTTTTTTTTTTTTTAAGGCACATGACACAACCGCAATTTTGGTGGTGGGAGACGTTTAACTACTGTTTAAATAAACCCAAAGTGAACTTGCAAAAATACTAACTGCTCAATTATCCTACCTTCCTATTTTTTTTAACTGTCAGAAAGAGGCAACAGGGATTACTACAAGGTAACTATGCCACACAAAATACAGCCACATCTTAAAGCATAGAAATAGCTATATTAGCAAGTATTTTACCTTAAATGCTCACAAATCTTTAGATCTGTAGCAACCATTTTTTTTTTATTTTTTATCTGTAGCAACCATGATTAGCTTACGGATCTAACACAATGCAATATATAAAGTCTTCTGGCAACTCAAAAGTATGTTTGAAACGTTTTGTGCATGTGGAATTGATGCTGACTGACAGGCAATTCAGTTTAACTATGTAATTTTCAACTTTTAGACTTTTTTTTAAAGATATTTTAATCTGTCTCATGCCCACTAAGTCCATGCAAAGCTGTCTGTTATCCGTATGGCACTTTACTGTCCCGCGTTATCATGGATATCAGCTGCGCTGCATCAGGGACCTGAGCCGCTAAATTCACATAACGTCACCCTCTGATCATGTCCAGGTTTTTTGGACCGACTGGGCAAAGCCATTCTAGATGGCAACTATGATTGCATTCAGACACGTGAGCATCTGCTGCTGGAGGTTGCCATATTGGAGAGAACATGTGTGAGAACACCTGTATCAATCGCACAGTGATTGATGCAGCTGTCGTCCTTTGTGGCATGTACCAGTCCGTCCGAATAACCCAGAAAAGACCTAGATGTGATGTCACGTCACCGATATGAATCACCGCTAATCACATATTAGAGACCAGATGTATATAATAAATTAATATAGAAAGAATATGTATTTATTTCATCACAAGTGTTTTTACAAGTGTTTCATATTTGAACAATTCTCTATAGACCTGACTTGTAACTTTGCTGGGAGCGGGACATCACCAGCTCCCTTTGGACTATATCCAGATTTACATTTGGTCTTTTCCCAAATGCTTTATTTTGATGACTCCTAGTGAAAATATTGTACATTAGGAGCATGTATGTGCCAGTCTCTTTTTTTATTAAGATTGTTTAGTTTGGACACTCTTGTGACATATAGCAACTTATGATGTTAATATTCCGCTGTATGGCTGTAAGATTTCTTTTTATGACTGTTCAAATTAATATCACACACACATATATTACATTTTATTCAAGGTCAAAATACACCCACAATCTGCACTTGGAGCATACATCTAATTTATGTCCACAATGTGGTATGTCCACACTCACATCTGCTGTTAATGCTTATCTGTAAATTAAGGTTAAGGTGAACTTTATTGTCCCCGTAGGGAAACACCCTATTACGCTGGTGTTTTTGTGTTTTGTTAATTTGCTCTTTTAGTAGATTAAAAAAAAAAATCGTATTCTTTTTTATGCATGCCCTTATAGTTTTATAATTCTTTCATTGTTTATTATTTATCATTATTACAAGTTTATGTTTCACGTTGCACACGTAAACCGAAGAAGTCTGTAAAACCTTTCAATGGCAATGGCAATAAAGACTATTCTGATTCTGATTACTGTATAATGATTTCATGTTCTGTTTCAGACAATTATGGCATATATTCCTCGTGACCAGCAGAGGGCAGTGCATCTCCACTAATCTTCGCTGCCGCAGTTTACTGAGGAACATCAGGTTTGTTATTTTCACTTCGATAGACTAGTGTCTCTTTGCATTACTTTGAGACAATCTTCTGTATTGAAGTTTGAATCTTATAAAAAATATTTTTAGTTCAATCCTTTGTTTAGTATGACCATTTAAAGAGCTAAAGCTAGTGCTGTCACTTCCATCAGACCTGATAACTGATAACGTTTTGTTGTTGTTTTTGATCAGAGCATTTTGCAGTTTTAGCCACAATAAAAGAATAAAGCTGATCGTTTTTTTTTTTTTTTCACGTACAAGGTTTCCTCAAAATAATTCCACAAAATCATTCACTGTTGTTTCAATCTCATATTGCAAGACCATGTAAACCTAATTGCCCATTTCATTTTACGCAATAATTTTATCAAGGCCATGTTTTCCCATATTTTGTGGCAACATTTCACACTTTTCTTTTCTTTAGCCTATAGTTGTTTGACATAAACAGTGTTGGGTGTAACTCATTACAAAAGTAACTAGTTACAGAAATATATTACTTTTTTCAGTCACTGAGGAATATAATATATTACTTAAACAAAATACAGTAATACAGGGGTGTCCAAACCTTTTTCATCAAGGGCCACATATAGAAGTGTGTATGTCATGGAGGGCCACAGATCAGTGGCCAGTGCAACATTCAACTCAGTTCATTTCAGAGATATTTAAACCTTTCCCCACACCTGTATTCAGTCTGTAACCTTTATCTAAACTCTGTCTCACAGTAAAATGTTAGTTTTTGAGGTTTTAATTTGTGTAGAATTCTTAAACTAGCAGAAAAAGGATCATCTCTAGTAATCTCTAGCCAATTCAACAAAAAGCTTGAGGGCCACCAAATATTGGTCTGAGGGCCACATTAGGCCCCCGGGCCGCACTTTGGACATGCCTGCAGTAATAGATTAGTCATCACAATTTAAGTAATTCAAGTTACAAGTGTAACTTCCTCCAAATAAGATGCAGCACCAAATCAAGTTGGATACAGTCTACAGAAAGAGGCTCGTGTAGTCAACGTCATCAAAACAAAACACTTTAGAATGGAGACGACTGAGGAAAAGGAAATCTTTGACTGCACTTTTGCTCCGTGGCATTATTATCACTATTCTCATTTAATATTTTGCCAAAAGTAACTCAAATGTAACTCAGAGTAGTGTAACTCAGGTATATTTTTGCAACAGTAATATGCAATGCAAACATAGTACATTTTAAAGCTGTAACTATTACTATAGAATATATTACAATTTTAAAGTAACTTGCCCAACACTGGACATAAAAAAATGTAAATAACCGTTTTAATGTTGCACTGTATATGTTCTTATGAGTGTTTTTTGTTTCCCCTTTGCACATTTGTCTGCAGTCGTAGCAGTAGCAGAGGTGAGGGTAATGCGTGCGGACGTCGCGGTGTGTGTCCCGATAATGTCAGCGCAGAGCGAGGATCGGCGCTGACGTGTGAAGGGGCTCTCTCCACGACACACGGGCCGCTCATGTCCGCTCCGATCAGCGCTGTCCGCGGCCCGCCTGACCTACATACACACCCTCTGTCCGTCCCCTCTGTCCCGGACTGCGAGTGTGCAGGGATCTGCTGCTGAGAAGGAGACAGGGCAAAGATGCACAAGGTCAAAGCACTGCTCACCGGGACGTCGCGGAGGAAAGAAGACGCTCAAGAGCTGCTCGATCACTGGAGGCTCGTGGTGAGGACGCTCATGAGTTCCAGTCAGATCATGTCACCACATTAAAGGTTTCGTAAAGTTTATTTAAAGAAGATAATTCATTTATTTATAGCACATTTCATAGGTGGAACTCAATGCACTTCATAGCAAAAACAGTAGAAATACACAAACAACAATCGCTTTAATGCCTCACATTAAAATGGAGGACAAAAGCAAAAAATATTAAATATAAAGAAGAGAACAAAAAAGTATTAAGTTTACTCTTGAATGAGTTAATTACATCAATTAATTTGAGATGGCAAAATGATCCTGAGGAAGATCCTGTTTGAATCGAAACGTTGTCTGATTAAAAGCAAAAAAGGAGTAAGTGTGCAGGCTTTCTTCACTTTTAATTTGTTCACTGCATTGGCCGAGCGCCTACTGGTGATGTGCGTATATAAGAGAAGACTTTATTGACACAATTGAGATCTAAAAAAGATGCTTTATCAAACTAATTGTTTTTAAAGGGACTCAACGGAGGTTGTCCATTTTCATACTCGTGACTGCCACCTCTGGCCGTCCACGTAACTGCAGTCTCCATGTTAAGCTGGTGAATGACTGCTGACTCGGCCCGAACACGTGGCGGTGCAGGCTTATAGCGGCAATTGAGTGGGATAGGTGTGGGCTCACAGTACAGGTGGAAAATATATTATTTTTTTAATTTTAACTTCCGTAGAGTCCCTTTAAGTTGAGGTGTAGGACGTTTGGACAACTCCTGTACGACTGAGAACCTACACAGACTAATTGTTTATAAGTTATACTGAATGTCAAAAAGGTCTGCTTCACTGACTGATAATTCTGCTTAAAAGAAGGATACATGTTTTGAAAAAAAATATTTAGCTTATGTATTTATTTGAAACCTTAGAAATTCCCTGAAATAGCATGTCATGACCCCTCAGTATGTTTGGAATTCAAACTACATGAAAATATGTCTTGTCTGAAATGATCGTGCGTCCCCCTGGTTGGGAACCACTGGCCAAAATCATACCATGGTTTAAGCAACGTCAGGCCCTGGAGCCAAATCTGGCCTCTAGCATTAGGGATGGTCAGATATATCGGTGCCGCAGATATATCGGCAGATATTTGGATATTTTTCAAATATCGGTATCGGTCCGTTATGGAAAAGTACCCCGCCGATTTTTTTTCCAGTTAATTACTGAGCATAAAAGTACATTTTTCTGATAAACCTATGTAAATATTTTGCCAAAAGTGGCATTTCACGCTACAATTGAAATTGACAATCTTTTTCTCATAGCCATCATAGTCTCTAAAGAAATCTGAGTGAACCACTGTAACCAGCCAAAGTCATATTGCATCATCATTTGAATTTAGGAACTTTACTCCATGTGACTGGGTCTTGCTATTAATTTTAAATGCTGATATTAATATCGGAAAATATAGGATATCGGCCACAGCAGCGAGGCAAATATCGGATATCGTTATCGGCAGAAAATTTTAATATCGGACCATCCCTATCTAGCATATCCCTTCTGAGGGACTTTGAGAATGATTATACCCAACAGAGGTCTAATACACACTATATGATTTTTTTTATAGTATTAAAAACCTTTTGAAAATAGTTATTTAGATAAATCAATATGCTTTTTACCAGCAGCAATCAAATTTATATATTGGAATCAGACTAATAATAGAAGTAAAACACGGTTCAGACCTTTGTTTGTTTGGATTTTTCTACATCATGTCCGCAATTCAATTTCACCATAATCCACCCTCACTTGTAATGGCCCCTGATAACAAAGATACAGTAACCCATCACTCAATAATGCAGCCCAAGTCTGTCAATCAAAAAAAAAAAAACATTATGCCAAACGCGTGGACCAGACTCCCCCAGCGCTCGGATCGGTGGATCCCCCTGTCTGTGCGAGATAACGGGGGAAACTCAACGCGACAGCTGCCTCTTAAATGACAGAGTACATGGTATAGCCACAAGATCATATGCAAATCTTTAGTGACAACACAGTCTCCGCCGCCACGTCTTCAAAAGCAAAAGACGGCGTTTCCACATACGAAAATAAGACGGGCCATGTCCGAACGTGTCACATGGTTTCACGTTTTAGGCAGATGAGATCATGCTGACTCTGAGCGGGGCACGTCCGCGGACATTAGCTGCTAACAACGGGCCATTATTTAAACAGGGCCTGAGATATGACCGGAGCCTACACTGCCCGTGACATTGACAGCGAAGGGAGGGGGGTAACGAAGCGTGTCGCAAAAAGGATTAGACAGACACTGGATTTTAGGTGCCATCTTGCAGTTTATGGAGGGAGATGATGAATTGGGGAGAATGAAATGGAAAGTAGATATAAACTGTTTAAGACGAGACATTGCAGGTGAATAGAGAAATAAATTGAGTGACATTGAACTTCTGCTGTATATCACTGACAAAAATGTATTGCAAGTTTTCTGTGATTTTATGTTTTCAATAAACATTAGGTAGGTTATGCATAAAACTTGCCAAATTTGCCTATATTTTTGGCAACCGAATCTAAAGAGCCAGGTTTAAATGTATGGTTGTTTTGTTGATATATTAGTTACAAAGATTTATTCAGAAGGGATTTTAAATATTTTGTTTATTTTTTGAATAAGCCAGTTATGATAACCTGGAGTGCCAGATTGATATGCGTAGCACTCTGATTTGAGTTCTACACATCAATCTGGGTCATCTATTCACTCATGAAAGGGACTGACGCCCTTCAGTACCCGCCTATCGAATCCAGTCGAGAGAAAACCACAAAGCAGAAATAGAAGGCAGAGTCAATTGCTGCATCAAAAAGTAAGTCCTTAGATGCAGATGCAGTCGAGCCGAGCATAAGCGATTGGAGTCTTTTGAGATGTATTTCCCCGAGTTTGTGAAATCACAAATCCCGCGGGAATACATCTTACAGCACAAGGTTACAGTTATTAGGGATTGAGTCAAATTTCACCTTGTTTTTGTGCTTCAAAAGTCAATAAATCACACTAGGAAATAAATATTGATCCTTCTGAACAAACCTTCAAAATATTGTTAAGTACAAGACGAAGTTTGGAGTCTGTAGGAGCTACTAATGTGGAGAAAACTGCTGATCATCCAATTTATTTTCGTCTCATAAGCTAAATTTCTTTTATTGTGAATACAGCCATTTGTGATGGACACTTTTTGACTCTAAAGCGCATTTGCTGGCATAGCTGTTAAGAGTCGAAATCAATGCTCTTATATCCTGATTCACTCCGATGTCACACAAAGCTGTACAGGTGCCTGAAATGTGCATGGTTAAATCTCGTGAAGATGTGCCGAAGGTGTTGGGGGAAATTTGCAATAAACTAACACTGGAATTCTGCATTTTGACAGTTAGTAGTTAATAGCATCTCACTTTCAGCTGCCCTCCGCCTCAATTTTAAACTATAGGCTCTTTAGAATACTGTGATGTCACTATTGGTGATGGTCGGAGGGGCCAAGCAGGAACCTTGCCAATGGCACTGGGTTTGTCTTAAAAGTCATTCCACAGACTTTCCCCAGCATCAATCTACTCCATCCTCTTCCACAACCCCACAGATAAATAAAATGTAAACTATTAGGAAGTGATTTGTAGCCTCTTCTTTGTACTTCTTTAAACGTCCCCTTGGGTGTGTTTGCTTGGCAGTGGGAGTGTTCCAGTTTCCAGAGTTGTGATTTTGGAAATGCTTGTCTTTGGCACTCACGCTCGTCTCACGTAGCCTCCCACAGACTCCTAATGAATTCCTCTGATCCCAACTTTCACAAAGACGCCGCTTGGACCAGATTTCACGAATGCGTCATCGATGCTTTTCAAAGCGCTGCGACCGTGACGTATCTGAATCATAATTTGCGGCGTATTAAAGAGTCTGGGAGTGGGAGTTTGAATGGGGGACTCTGGCCTAAAGCTTCCGTGTTATAATGAGAGAGATATGGACCTTGTTGTTACGGGCCGATGCCAGTCTTTAGGCGCCAGAGGATATTTTTTATTAATGCAGATAAAAAGTTATCTTAAACAACACAGCTACGTATAACATGCACGATTATTGCCAAGACTACGCATAAAGTCACAAGCTGAATTTCTTAGGGCAACACTCTGCTGGGAGTAAATAAATTGAGTGATATCAATTTGAAACTTT
>OMNZ01110546.1:0-17444 GCA_900303255.1 Lesueurigobius sanzi
TTTTAAAGCTTTTAACCATGTTGTAATGTTGTTCCCTCGTCAAAAACATATCTAGAGCAGTATTTCACTTCATTCACGCAGTTTTGAATGAATCCTGTTTGCGTTGGGCCTGTCACGTAGACTTCTACAGCGCTGGGTTTTGTACTTCCTGGTAACAATTACGTCATTGTTCAAACCCCCAAACTGTCCTCCGCATTTTTAAAGCCAATAATCCAAAATTGATCAGTTCTGAGCCGTTCTGTCTCATAGCGTGGACCCAGCCACTCGGTTGCGCTGCAGCCACATGTTCAAATCAACGCTAATTGTTTGTTTTTCACAATGCGATTCCCCCTGTTGCCTGTAGGGGGCGCTCCAGGCCAAATCCTCATGAGCCCTGACACATACTATAATTTGAGTATCATATCATCTTCACAGAGGCATTATTTGAATGTATAAAATGTAAAATATCAATGCACAGACATCCTAATGAAAGATTTTAAGCCTGTTTTTAAAATTGAAATGCATGATATGTCCACTTTAAAGTTTTATCAAATGCCTAACCCTCGTCTGAAAAGATTTGCAAGTGTGAAGTGTGAATACAGTACCGGTATAATAAGTACACATTGATGATGTCAGCGCACACGTGGCCTCCTTCACACCGGTCATTACCCACGACGCACCTCGGCGAGCATTAGCATGTGTTTGTGCGTTAGCGGGGAGGCTCGGGCAGCGAACACGTCGACACATACAAAGGTCAGGGGGATGACTCAGTGATCTTTATGTGAGAATGGCCCTCCCGCAGCTCTCCCCGGCTTTTGCTCAACACAAAACCCTGAAATAAATAAATAACTGAATCCATGTTCCCGGGCAGACAGTTTGGGTCAGTTCGTGGTGACATTTCCGACAGAATGTAAGAACAAGGCAACAGGGAGAGAGCAGAGGCATGCATAATAGCTGGGGGAGGCAGGGGGTCCGTGCTGTGGGTTGCCAGATATGACAAACGGGAATAAAGCCAGAGTGGAGCTACGCACAACAAAGGACGCGGAGGGAATACGGCAGCGCGGACGTCAGCGTGTTGTCGGAAATTAAAACATTGCAGAACCAAAGTGAGGGCAAAGTCATGTAAAAAATGTCCTTTATCTGGCGGGTTTTATGGTTGGAGGCAGTCTCCAGAGACATTTACATTTGTAATTCAGACATTTGCTGCTTTTATGACGGTGACCAAAGTGACACAAAGGAAAATGTTACCTTTGGGGAAGCATTACGCGGTCCAACAACATTAATCAGCAGGAGAAGGGTGTTCAAAGACTACCCAAGTGTGGATGTTGCTTTTTTAGAGATCACAGGGGATTTTAAGATTTTTAATAAAAAGGATATAATTGGTGGGAATTTCAACAGTATTTTAATAGCACCAAAATAACAACCCACAAAACGGTCCATTTTTGTGAGTTGTACAGGGGTGTGTCCAGACTCCACAGCCTTTAACGAACCGTACCGCTCCCAACTCAGACCGCTTCAGGACTAGGGTCTGGAGCAATGGACCCGATTGGGCCGCTTTGGGAGGGGTGAGGGGGAAGCACTCGTTACGCACAGACATGTAGGATTTAGATAAGGAAAATGCATTCGACCAAATACTACAAGCCTAAAAGTAGAAACAATTAACTTTTCCGACGTCACAAATCAAGCGTCAGTGAAAGCACTGCTCTGCGCCATTGAAATGCATTGGACTTTGAGCGGTTATCATTTGGTTTGAGAGGATCTTTGTGACGTCAAATTATGATAAAATGTTGACAATAGATCGAGGTGAGCGCATCAACAGGTCCACATGTGTGGTAGAAAATATGAAATGTTTGACTATGACAACCTGCCTATGGAGGCAAAAGTGCGATATGAACAGATATTGGTTTTGTTTTCTCCGACACTGGGTCGCGTTGCGTTGGAGTCTATGGGCAAATGCTCGGATGTTCGGAAAGGTTAATTACAACTTGATTGATCATATTAAACCAAGCATTGAAAGGCATTTAGTCAGATCTAACATTATATTACAGCATAATGAGTTGTTAAAACTCAGTACAATGGGGCAGAAGAAGTAATTGAAAGTAACAAAGCTGTAACATAGCTATTAGAATTTCTTCCTCTGCTTTACTGGCATGAAGCAGAGCCTTTCTGCGCCCTCTGGTGGCCATCCGGGTAGAGACCGGAGCTCTCCTCTTAACTGCTATGGAAACGCAAACTTGTGGGCCTTGACCCCCCCTCAAGTGAACCGCCCTCACATGGACTGAACCGGACCGCTCTTATCGAAAGACCACTATAGACTTTCAAGGACGCAACCCAGCCAGTATGTCAAGGTGGTAAACACAATTTGAAAAGGGAACAGTTTCTATACAGCATTCAGGTAAACTTGAATCCACTGGTTTGTGCTTACTCATGGCCACTTCCCCATTTTGTCCAAATAAAACTGAAGATTTATTTTGAAATATCTATGTTATTAATATACTGGTAACAGCAGTCAGTATCAACTACATTTCTAGGGCGGAGACGGCTGTGTGTGTTGTTGCGTTCTTAGCAGTTCTGTGTTGTAATTTAATACTGAATTAACTACTGCACAAACTCTCCCATGTGCCACCCATAGATTGTTACTGAGGGAACATCGTCTGATTGCACCGTTCTGTTTGAGGTGCGAATGAGCGCAGGGCGACCAGACTGATATCGCTGTATTTAAAAACACAGAGGGTCATCATTCTGGACTTCATCACATCAATAGAAAAAGTCCCAGTCCCATCACAAATTACTACAACAGTCATGTACTGTACCCGTTTGCTGTAGCCCTGTCGTTTCTGCCGCGACCCAGCAGAGTAAAGTGCAGGTATGAGATCCACAGGGCAGTCGGCGAAATACTCGCAGCACGTCACAGGAGACTCGTGGATGGTCAGGGGGTAGGGGTTTTCGAATATGGGGTAACTGCAACGGACAAGTGACATCAAGGTTATACTCAACACTGTTCAGCACTGGCCTCATTCATAAAACTGACACGAGGAGTCTATAAACCCTTCACTGAAGAAGAAATGTGCGCTCACACCTCCACTTCCGCATAAAAGGACATTGCATAGTGACTTATGAATGAGATTTACCTAAACATGAGGCGATAATGAGAGGGTTTTACCGAAAGCGGGAGACAGAGAGAGGGAGGGCCCACGCTACAGTGAGAGGCTGTGGATCTGTGATGAAAAGTCACTTCTGTTTCTCTGATCTCACGTATCGCATCGCGGACTATACCATCAATAAACATTTGGGAATAGGTACACAAACCTACAACAACAAGAAGACTAAACAAGGGCTTTAGTAGACAGCTGATGGTGTTTTTAATCGCCAAGTAGCAGGGTTAAGGCTTGTAATCCCACATAATAAACTGTGAAATTTAATTTGGAGGATGAGACAGCGGTTTGGTCATTTTCATTTTCAGATTACTTTATTTAGCTATCCCACTGACTCGAGAGCAGTGGAGTCTCTGGGTCTGAACAGAATTAGGGCCATGCTTTGGACCTGACCTCCGTTTAGTGTCAAACTTACTGTATAATATTTACTGTATGTCCAGGGCTTAGTTCATAAAAGCACACACAGATTTGATGGGGGATAATTCCTGCTTCAGTTTAAAAGTCTTCAGTCAGAGCCAGTGTGTACACATCTATGTGTGTTATTGATGAGCTTTGTTTAAGTATAAACAAATTGTACATGTTTTACACAAAGGTTGTGAATAGTGACCACATTTTCATTTCATTCTATCTTTTGTGATTTCTGAAGGAAAATAAAGTTGAAATCAACAATTTCAAATGTGATTAGACATGACTTCCTTTAACCGACTTCCCGTCGCCGCTTTTCTTTCCTCTCCTCGTGTCTTGGCAGTGTTTCTGAAAAGTGCGTACCTCGTACAGCAGCTACTGTATACAGTTGGCGTGGAGAACCGTTTCACGTTCAGTTTGTTTCCTACAAATACCACTGTTGGTGCAGAGGAGCGGCTACGCAAAGTTTGGGCCTTGTTTTGTGTGTAGCAAGCTTTATAAGTGTGTAGCAAGCTTTATAAATGAGACCCAGCTGTGTTAAACTGACAAAATAAACACAAGGAGGACATTTTTTAATTACTTCAACTGGTACTATTTCAGTCTATTGGTCATTGGTTTTACATGTATTACCCGACACCAATTAGAAATGAAAAAAGTTTAAAAATAAAAGTTCCACATTGTTTCCCCCAATGAGCTACTTTTACTTGATAAAAATGACAGCCAGCTATTTATGCTTAGAGGATAGTTATAAATAATGGGAATAAGGCAGAGTACAGCCCAGACCAGGCAGAGGCAACCTATTGTTTTTGAGCCACATGCAGCTCTTTAGCCCTGTTCTTGTGGCTCTTTGACAGTCTAGTAAAAGGTAACCTTGTGAAGTCTTGTTCCTGGTTCAGTCCAGGTTTGAAAATGCTTTAGTCCCATCTAAGCTGCAATTATTAGGCAAGACAAGGCAACTTTACTTTACTTTTCAATGTGCCTTACAACACAAACAAAAATACACAGTATACAATATAAAAAAACATTTTTAAAATTAAAATTATTTGTTTTAAAATGCATTACTCGTCTATAGATAATTTAGTCTTGGTTTATTACTGGTTTAGACCTAGAATCGGCTCTTCGGATCCAAAATGTTGCACCTGCTCCAGACAGTTAAGCAGCGGGGACTTCCTGGAGACTTCCCAGAGACTCAGACACTAAAGGGCCTATCTCACCTCCCATTGAGACCAATTCAAAACCTGGGGTAGATTTGAGTCTCCGAGACGTCTCTGCGAAGTCTCCTAGTCTCCAGGAGGTCTCCAGGAGGTCTCCAGGGAGTTGCAGGAAATTAAAACATGTTTGAATTTTTTAGGAGACTAGTTGGAGACTTTTTCCAAGTCTCCATCAGGTCTCGGGGAGGTCTCAATTCAGTTGCAGCAAAGTCTCGGAGACGTCTCAGAGACTTCTCAGAGACCTTGTTGATACGTCTCCCTGGTCATGTTCAAAATAAGTCTCCACGAAGTCTCCGCAAAGTCGCAACAACTGAATTGAGACCTCTCCAAGACCTGTTGGAGACTGGAAAAAAGTCTCCTGCAACTCCCTGGAGACCGGGAGACTTCGTGGAGACGACGTTGCGAACTAGTCTCCAGGCTGTTGAGATAGGCCCTTCAGTGACCAAGAAGATGTTTCAACACAATTTCAGAGAATGACTAGAGTTTTGTTTCAATAAAAATGCTATATTTACCCACATATTTGCTGATTGTGCTCAACAAGTTCAGAAGAAAAAGAAAACGCAACTAAATCCAGACTCATGAAACTTATGTAGAAATGAAGAATACTTTGGGGAGCTCCTTGCAAAGAGCTGGTGAGCACATTGATTGAGATTGCACAGTAAAACGGTCAGTGAAAGGACAATATCCATGTGCACCAAAGTGAGAAATGCTTGAACAAAGGGCCACACTCACCCATTTTGTGCAAGGTCGATGACCACTAGATCCTTTTCTAAGAGGACCACCACTGCGTAAGGTTCCTGAAAATCTGCAGGGAAAAAAAACGCAAGGCACAGCAAGTCATTCATCAAGCCGCTCTCACTGTACAGAACATGGTAATTACGGAGAAGGGGAACCTTTTGAAATGCACAAACCACAGGGGAGGGATTCCACACGTTTTATACGGGGAATGCCATTATCATATCAGTGCCCTGGAGGAGAGCGAGCGAGGGGGGCTAATGCCTCTCTTTATCCTTCAAATGATTTATAACAACTGCAGGGAATGCTTTGATTAAACAATTTATTTGGAGGAATCAGATTCATGCTTTACCCACTGCTAATAGAATCCGGACAATAATTAATAAAAGTTAAATGTGGTTGCTATGCCAATTGTCACACAAAGAAGAAAGAGAAATGACTATAATAGCAATAAAATAAATAAATAAAATAGGGGCAGAAATGGTGCGGTGAGAACAGGCTTAACGAGAAAATAAATCAATTTATTGTCCAAAAGGTAGTATTGTCCATTTATATCTGACATCAGCTGGAGGCAGGAAGTGAGCAAGAGAAATAAGATTAAACTTAAACTAGCGATTATAAGTGTAAATCTACAACTAAAAAATGTGGTCCTGTTGTGGCTAAAGGAGCAAGAACAAGAGGAATGACATTTGAGACGATAGAATAAGGTTTTATCTGATATTTCCAACAACAGCTAGACATTTGTTTATCGCTCCCTTTTCGGTGACACCAGAGGCTGCGGTCATTGAGATTAATGGGGAAACATCGGCTGAGATCTTCACATTTACGTCTGAAAAGTAACAAATCATGCGTTTTTGTCTGATATAAGAGGTAAGCAAATCAAGATTTTTTTTTGCTGTAGAAGATTCACAACAATTGATATTTTAAAGTGGCTAAAGTTAGCAGGAAGTTAGCATGTTCGGACTTCAGTATAACGTGTTAAGCTGTTCAAAGGTCAAAAACGAAGCAATATTGAAATATAAGAAGCTGCAACATTACTCACAGTTATATGGACATTTCAATTTCATCTTGGATTTGATACAATTTGATCAAATTAAGCCACAGTGAACGGCTAAACACTTTATATTGAAGTCCGAACATGCTAACTTCCTGCTAACTTTAGCCCACTTTAAAACATCAACTGTCCACTCTGTGAATCTTCTACAGCAAAAAAATCTCTTGATTTGTTTACCTCTTCTACAAAATGCATAAATTGTTATTTTTCAGACATAAATGTGAAGATCTCAGCCGATGTTTCCCCATTAACCTCTTAAGCCCTAACGTCCCCATTTTTGGGGACTTGCCACTTTTAGAGGCAATCCTTGTTTATTTAAATCTTATGTAAAAATTGCCAACATTTTCAACAATAGAATAATGGATAGAGCCAGATTTTATTTTTATTTTGTGCTCAAAAGTTCACCTTGAAACCTTGAAAGAAAAAAACAGCAACATGTTTTGAAATATTTTAATCTCAATGGACGCAGCCTCTGGTGTCACCAAAAAGGGGGCGTTAACCTTTTCGTTGCTCCCGTCTATGGGAATAGAAAGGAATCTAGCTTTCCGCCTCCAGCTAAGCCCTGAATGTTCACAAACAATGAAGGGGTCTATTGTATACACTATGTTTAACAATTTAAAGACGATTATGCTTTTTACAGGCGTTTGGTAATAACCTCAAACATAAATTGAATGTAATCTACTAGAGTCTACGCCTAAGCAGAGAGAGCGAACATGCCTCCTCCATATCAAATAGACGAGAATCTACCACTTCAACTTTGTCAGGGGTCTATTGGACTGCCCACTGAAGTATCTGCTGGTCCAGAGTCGTCTTGTTTTCCGGTACACATCACACATGCAAAGTCGTGCCTCAGCTCCACAGCGCTGCAGAGACACCAAACATCTGACTGTCCCACTCCTTAGCTCCGTGGCACTGAAGCTTCATCTGACTCATATTGTGGATTGTTGCGCAACCGGGTCTCACTGTTGACAGCTGACAGTCAGAGGGAGGGATTAGGAGCCGTGGGGTTTAGAGGGTGCTCAAGCGAAAAGCCGCGTAGAAAGACAAACTGGGCACATCCGAGTTAAAGTGTATGTAGGGTAGCATGCCCGCAGACGGATCCATAAACCAGGCTGGGTGTTCACTATTTAATGGTTTGTTTATGCATCAAAAACTCACAGACTGCAGTCATTTAGTCACAACAATAATCTTTGTAAACAATGATGTGTTCTGTCTCCACACCTTTGAATAACAGCTGCTAATCCTCAGCTTAGACATCAACAAACACCAATGCATAACATGTGACCTGTTTATCAGATTCATGTCGCAGTCGAAGAGGAGGAGGAAGGGGAGGAAGGGGAGGAAGGGGAGGAAGAGGAGGAAGAGGAGGAAGGGGAGGAAGAGGAGGAAGAAGAGGAGGAAGAGGAAGAAGAGGAGGAAGGGGAAGAAGGGGAGGAAGGGGAGGAAGGGGAGGAAGAGGAAGAAGAGGAAGAAGGAAGAAGAGGAGGAAGAAGAGGAAGAGGAAGAAGAGGAGGAAGAAGAGGAAGAGGAGGAAGAGGAAGAAGAGGAGGAAGAAGAGGAAGAAGAGGAAGAAGAGGAAGAAGAGGAGGAAGAGGAAGAAGAGCTTATTTTTTAAGTTACTACTTTTACAACATACTTTTATGAGGCAAAAATAATGTTGCACTACAAAAAGAAAAAAATGCCAGGTAGTAATGTTTTCACTGGGCATATATGACAAAATATGAAAAATAGGTATGGAGATGACTGTAATGTATTGAAATTAAGACATGATTGTTAGAGAGACTGGGATAGACTGAGGAGATGTACTTTTCATCAGGTTACTTCATAAAGCATAGCAGTCATTTTCAGACCATTGTGCAAGGCAGATGATGAAAAAGCATGATTTTTACCTCAACAAAAGCCCATGTGCCAAACAATGACTGCACAGCACTGGAGAGGCTCCAGACAGCAGCCTTTTCAGAGATGCAGAGGAGAAATGCATCACAATCTTGTATATGAGGACAGAAATTGTTTGTTATAGAGCAGAGGCTTTATGTGAGCTAATAATCTTCTGAGTCTGCAGGTTCAGTTCAAGAGGTGCATGATGTCGTCAACCTCTTTTTGTCCTTAGCTACTGCATTGAGATGTTGTGAATTTAATGTAATACATTGAAGATGAAAATCAATTTCAAAAAAGTAGTCGCTCCGGAGTATAAGTCACATTTTTGGGGGGAAATTTATTTTACAAAATCTGAGACCAAGAACAACAGACATTTCATCTTGAAAGACGTTATAATAATAACAATGGAATCGTGAACAGGCTGAATAGGTGTACGGTGTGCTAACCTAACACATTATTCAGCATAATCAACCAACTAAATAGGAGTCTGGAATGTTAACGTAACACATTGATTCATATATAAGTCGCACCTGAGTAAGTCGCAGGACCAGCCAAACTATGAGAAAAAATGTGACTTATAGTCCGGAAAATACAGTAATTACTCCATGCAATGTGCCATTTTCAGCCAATACCCATTAAATTCCAATTTTATTTGCAGGTGAAATGCTTTTTTCTTTCAGATTTCAGAAAATGTATTCTTGCATTTGACCCAAGCCCTTCCTTCTTACAAGATGTATTTCCGTGAGTTTGTGAAATCACAAATCTCACAGGAATTAATCTTGCAGCGCAAGGTTTCTTTGGTCACCTTATGTGTTATTAAGGGCTCTGTAAACAAAAGTTGAGTATCCAGGTGAAAAAATATGGGTGAAGAGAAAAAACTGGCCCAAAAATGTACGAAATTGAGTTTTGCCTGCAGTGTCTCCCCTTTAAGCACAAGCACAATTCACAGGAGAAACCAGAGCATACTCCATAAGACCTCACACACTCCATAAGACCTCACACACTCCATAAGACCTCACACACTCCATAAGACCTCACACACTCCGTAAGACCTCACACACTCCATAAGACCTTGATTTTAGACACATTTTGACCACAGCAACATAATATAAGCAGTACTTCACCCAGTCTAGACCTGAGTATAGACCTATAGAACTAACACCACATTGGACCACATTTGGCAAGCATCATTTTGGCTTCCCTCCCTATTAGCTCCGGAGTGCACTACAGCAGCACTTGGCTACCGGCTCTGCTAATTAGCCCTATTAGCGGAACAGCTCTGGGCGTTTCTCAGTGCGCAAACTGGAGTATGGATTTAACAGTGAGTGAGCGGTGTATAGGATCATTCCCCGGAGACTCTCACCCAGCGCACACCGACACGGAGTGCACATCCGCGGACACTTCCTTATAGGAGTTTAGAGCCGGGATCATGCCGGGAAATGATTGGCACTCGAGCGTATTTGTGCTGAGCGGGCGTTTTGGCACATGTTTAATATGGTGCTGTGGGACGGTTGAGGAGTGGTAAAAAAAAACCCTGAAGTGATAAGCCATCTGCCACAAGAGGACACTGACATGCTGGAGAGACAACTAGGTCTCAATTACATAACGAATAATGTACCGGTGTTGGAAGAGGTGGTTAATTTGCAGTAGTTACAATGGATTAAAGTTGTAATTAAAGGAACACTGCGTAACATAGCATTGTGGATTATATGGTTGCCTGCGATACAAAACAGCTAGACACAGAAAATGCTATTTTTGCACTGGGTAATCAAAGAATGGATTTGGATGAGATGAGATGGATGCCTTTAGTCAACATCTCCATGGAGAGGAGCTGGAGACGTCCCCGCTCCCAGTAAAGTTACAAGTCAGATCATAGGAGAGATGCCAGCAAAGACATACAGTATGTTTATTTGTTCATTTTTAGGTATTTTTCAACAATAAAACAGTAAATGTTTTTCTTTTAATGTAGTTGTTGCGTGGTCCGTAAGATAAGATTCTTTATTGTTCTTTATTGATCCCAGTTTCAAGTTCTTTATTGATCTTCCAATGGAGAAACTTGATACAACAACTCTTAAGACAGGATCAAACAGAGAGGGTGCAAAAAGTCATGAAGAGAAGCCATCAGAGAAGAAAAGAAATTTGCAAACAGCTAATAATAATACTAGATTAAAATAAAACAAGCATCTACCAATAAAAAGCTGTATAGACATCTCTTATGTACACTGAATAAAAATAAATAAAAAAGATAAACTTTTCTAAAAGAAAATCAAAAACCACAGATTGGCCACAGATTCTGAAAACTTTTTAAAGAGTTAATTGTGCATTGCAGCCTATTTATTGATGCCTTTGCTGCTGATTCCCTTTGTGCTACTTGTTTTGCACGTGAGCAAACCCTTGAGTGTGCCGCTGGTGTTTTCTGAACTATTGCTTTGATACAGCATTTCCACTCAGAACTACTTCACCACCTGCACATCACATTGTAACTGCTCTGAAAGTAATTCAAGTAAAAATTATTCATCATAAAATTTAGTTAAGTAATGTACAACACTGCAGTCAGCTATGAGTTCTATAGATTATTTCTGTGACCATTTAACAATAGTCTTACTGTACTTGCATGAAAATATGTGTTACGTGTACCATATTTTCTCCTCTTCTGTCTGCAACTTTTTCTATAATGTGGACCAGTAATAATGGCTAGCCTTCCAGCCTCATAGTGAAAAACAGCAACATATAACACAATACACACAATAAGCTGGACTGGACCAACAACTCAGACGCCTCTATAAGAAGAGTCAGTCCAGGCTGTACTTTCTCCGGAGGCTGCGCTCTTTTAACATTTGTATATGTTCTATCAGTACGTGGTGGTGAGTGCCCCCCTTTATGCTGCTGTGTGCTGGTGCAGCACCAGTAAGAAGAACAGCTCCCGGCTGAACAAAATCATCAAGAAGGCCAGCTCTGTGGTGGGGCTGAAGCTGGCTCCTGTGGAGGAAGTGGCTGAGCGGAGGTCTGTCCAGACTCAGAGCCATCATGGACAATGCCCCACCTCCACTACATGAGGCATTCACAGAGAGGAAGAGCAGGTTCAGCAGTAGACTGTTGTCCCAGCGCTGCTCCACAGACGGACTGAGGAAGTCTTTTGTCCCTCGTGCCATTAGACTGCATAACTCTTTGACTTAGTTATTTTATTCAATGCTCTTTTCATTTTTTTGTACTGTTTTATTGTATTTTAGCAACTTATACCTGTGTGAATGACTGCAGCCGGCAGCACTGTAATTTCCCTGGGGATCAACAAAGTTTTATATCATCATCAACAAAAACATTATTGCTTATGGACTTTAAATGTATATTGAAGAAAAAGTAACATTTGTACAACCATTAATAATATACAGCATTTACAATATACAGTTGTGCTCATAAGCTTACATCCCCTGGCAGACTGTCAGGGGATGTGAACTTTATGCATTTCATAGAATATAAATGACAAACACAAAAACAGTTTCACTCATGGTTAGTGGTTGCGTGAAGCCCTTTATTGTCAAAATGTACATATTGTGCATCTTGAAACAGAGAGTCCTGTATTTCAGCTGAAGTGAGTTTTTCTTTGCCAATTTTCCTGGCAGTTGTTGAAGGTCATGTAAACGTTGGATCAGGGACATTTGAGTAGTTTCTGTTTCATTAGGATTTCAAAAGAGTAATCTCAGTTCTTTGACAGTGAACGGCTTCGCACAACCAATTCATATTCCATGAAAAATGGCCAAAAGATTAAAAGGGTATGTAAACTTTTGGCCACTGTATTGGATACATGTTTGGCTTAGTTGCAAATGCAGTCTAGTTTAAAATAACATTGTATATGCAGGTAGTTTACCAACTATACATTTAGCCAAGCGCCAACCCAATTACACTGTTAAAAGCCGCAGTGTTATAGACATCAAATACAATGGTTTTATGGCCATTTTCGGTCTCCCAACACCAACAGTCAAAGGCACAGCACACTTTGAACTGAGCCCGAAGCCGCTGTATTTTATCACCTGCTGCAGCATTGAAAACACAAATTCATATTTCTTACTTTGGCTCTTTTCAAATCCACATTAATGTTGGCCTTTTTGAAAACAAATGAAGGTAATTAAGTGACAAAGGCTCTAATTAATTCCGACATTAAGCTCACTGTGCATATATAGGTTAGTGACATTTAGTTATTTCTAAGCGCTTTATCAGCGACGGTTAATTAAAACAATGAAGTAGGCTGCCAGTTTTACACAGAGCGGAGTGTAAACAGACTAGTCAGACAGTACAGAGGCTACGGATAAAAAGAAGTGCAGCTACTTTCAATGATAGAGAGCATTAGAAGTTCGCGGCGTATAAATTATTCATCTGCAAACCTGCCAGCTTCTTTAACTCGCTCAAATAAAACTGCCTTTCCAAACTTGCTCTCTCCATATTAAAATTGTATATGTGTTTGTCGCCGTCGCTTTTTTCATGTCAGAGATGCTCCGAACTTTGACCTCAGGAGGAGTGCTCCTGCAGAATGACATCAGCACATTGTGGAAAGGAGGAAGTGGAGGAACTTACTGCACAGTCCAAGTGTAAATACAACAGAATAGTATGTGATGTCTGTCGTAGGCAAAGATTCTTCAGTCTTCACCTGTCCAAAAAGCTTTGTCAGCAAATGAGGGACTTGGAACGGTCATGGGTCTCTCATAACAAGAAACCAGTAGGAGGAGTTGACCTCTAAGTCCCACCTCTATAGGTCAACTCCTCCTACTGGTTTCACCTTAAAAAGAGACCCACGACCGTGCCGAGTCCCCCATTTGCGAACAAAGCTTTTTGGATAAAGAGCGAAAGGTCCTACACTCCAACTACAGAGCACAGATGAAGACTGAAGAATCTTTGCCTACGATGGACAACTCAGGTACGACTGAGAACCTGCACAGATACTGTATGTGATGTCCACCACATTTTAAAGTACATGAAAACATCCCCGCTTCTCTCCAAGTGTTTTTGTAAATAAATACAACTTGTTGGAATTGTTTGGCTGGACATGAGGGCTCCAAACATACCAGGACAACTACCAGGTGCTCCATTCAATGTAGATGAGCAGTGCCTCCACTATGAGCTCTACCAAGAACATCTTTATTCGCTGAGAAATGAAGAGTAGGAGTATACAAGTTTTTACTTCTTCCTACTCCTATTGAGCATATGGAAAGGCTTTGTGTCACCTTGTATCACGTTGCATATTACACTGCTAGGTTGTAGTTGTTGTTGTTGCTTTTGTTTCTTCTTCTTCTTCAGGAAATAGATGATGCTCGGGTATCACATGTGGCTGTGTGTAAACTCAGTGTCTCCAGATGCTCAACGTCCAAACTGAGGAAAGTAACTGGTGTCTTGCCCATGATTAAATAAAGGACTTTTACCTGTTTCCACAACAGAGCGCCTCTATATCTCCTTTGACGGCACGGACTTCAGTCTTTCTAGTATTTTTGCATCATTTCCCCTTGCTCCTGTAGGGCACCATGTCTTTGTGGACAATACTGCATTTGAACCCACAGAAGTGCTCACTTGTCTGTTTTTGAGGACATTTTAAAAACATTTTCAGTTGACACGTAGATTATTATTAACCTGGATGTAGAACTAATTCATGAATAATTCAATAATGTCTCAATAAAGTCAAATATTTACAATCTTGTACTTTTAGTAATGACTCAGAGCAAATGATAACTGCAACATAGATTAACCTGTTATAATCGCGTCCTTTTTTTCTCCAACCCAGTTCTGCCATAGCCACGCCCCCTGCATTGGCCTAACCATAACCGCATCCCTTTTCCTAACCCTAAACTTAACCATAACCCTGTCCCTAATCCTAACCTTAACCCTAAACTTAAAACTCACCCTAACCATAATTCAAATTAAAATATAAACTTAATAGCTCCAACTAAAAAAAGCCTCACTAGGAGTGCACATTGCCATTATGTCCTTGGGCTCTTCCACTGGTGGAACAAAGTAAATTCACTTCAGTACTGCACTTAAGTAGGGTTTTTGATGATCTGTACTTTACTTGAGTAGTAGTTTGACAACATTTTACTTTTACTATATTTGGCAAACAAATGTAATACTTTCTACTCCACTCATTTCTAAACACAGCTCTCATTATTTGTTACTCAGCGCAGAAAAGTTGGTGTTTTTTCTCTGATTTAATAGCATTAAATTAACTAAGTTAAAGCACTAAGTTCCTGGGTGTGCACATCACAGAGAAGCTCTCCTGGACCATGCACACCACATCACTGGTCAAGAAAAGTAATCAGCGACTCTACTTTCTCTGCAAGTTGAGAAGAGCCAGAGTCCCAGCCTCTGTTATGTCCAACTTCTACAGAGGGACTATAGAGAGCATCCTGACCAGCTCCATCACTGTGTGGCACGGCGCCAGCACTGCCTCCTGTCGAAGGAGCCTCCAGCGCATCGTGAGAGCAGCGGAGAAGATCTGTGGAGCCCCTCTCCCCTCTATTAAGGACATGTACTCCACCCGTCTCACCCGCAAAGCCATCAAAATCGCCAAGGACCCTTCGCACCCATCACACAGTCTCTTCAGGGTGATGCCTTCAGGGAGGAGACTGCGGAATCTACGGGTCAGTTCCAGTCGACTGAGGAACAGTTTTGTACACAGGGCCATCGGGAAGCTGAACTCCCTCCCCTCCCTCCCCTCTTTCCCCTCCCCCGCTCCACAATCAAGGATGAGAGAAACATAATTCCGAACCATTCGATTGGTTTGACAAATAAATAATCTTGAATCTTGAATCTCTTGATTATCATGTCCATTCAATGCTACCAACCATATAACAGTTTGTGCCTTCCCGTAGTGTAAATTTCGATGCAATTACGTAAGTACATAAAAAAACAAGTCTTAGCACTTTCCCAGGCACTCCAAGTCACATTACAATGTCATTATTTTTCACTTCCCATACTGATCGGTGGCGAGTATGAGACCACGGCTGCCTTGGGGGTTTGACGTGACAGAAGCTAGACTGCCATGAGCAACACCCCCGACCCTTATCAACCACCCTCTCAGCATGCAACCACACAGACTTCCCCTCCTGTCTTCCCGAGATCAGACGAGGCAGTCTCCAAGTGAACAGTATAGGTTCTTGGTTATTTTATTCTCCTGAGCGAAAACACCGTTTCATAAACAAGTCAAACGCAAACTGTGACCTTGAGGAAACTTCTGTAGGGCCCTGGAGTAAGTGAGAGTGAGTTGCATTGTTACTTTGTGACTCCAAAAACCCCTTTACTTTCAGTGTTTTTTTGTCCCATAGAGCTTTGTGTAAAAGACTGAGATCCTACAGGCAGCTCAATCTCAGTTTCATTTAGCCTTGACGCTCTCAAATACTGGCTTTCTGGGACCCACAATTTGGTGTTCTCTTCCCAGTTTCATGTTTGGTGACTGGTTGTGGTTCGTATCATCGGCTCTGTGTCCATCTGCGCTGACAGTTTGATGTCTCCTTCACTCTTGTTATAGTCTAAAGGACTTTCCCCCCCTCAAAAAAGAAAGAAAATCTGTCAAGTTGTGTTTTCTTGTGTCTCTAATTTAGGAAAACAGATGGACACCGGTATAATCAAAAGAGAATGGACAGGAAGAATGATGTTTTGACAAAACTATTTTCTTCCTGTGCAACTAGAAATCAGGAATGTTGTATTGCATAAAAACTTGGAATAGAACAAGATGAAATCAAGGCTAAACTGTCTTAAAAGCATCTAAAAATACATGGTATATTATGTATAAATGGGTATAAACAGTTATAATCAGAAAAAAAAACCTAACCTAAGTTAAATGCATTACTGAATCATGAATGAAGTGTGTCTTGAGTCGGATCTACTAAAAACTAATTGCGTGGAACAGCAATTTATATGATAATAAAAATCAGGCTTTCATCTAACCACTGAGACAAGTTTGATTGCTTCATGTAAATACAAGTACTTCTGAATATGTATCAAACAACTTTAGATGCACTTCCTCTTCAGAGACCGCGACTGCATCTCTAAGCAGGACTTGAGTTTTGAGAGTGCGACTGGGAGAGTTTCTTGATTGTTTTCCAGCCTCCTGCGTGAATACTGTATTCCCTTTGGTCTCTTTGCTCCACTGTCTACAAAGACCAAGAGTGGGGGGGGGGGCGAGAACTAAAACAGAGCATACAAAGTCAACGTGGCGGTGAGCTGTCAGGTGTGATTTAGTGGATTTTTAGAGGTTTCTTTGAGGTGGAAAGAAAAGCTCCGTCAGTGGTCAGCTCTTTGAAGGCGCGGGGACATCAGTAACGTTTCACCGTGAAGGCGGCGCAGGGGGATTCGTATTAATTAGCACGGTTTGTTCTGAACTGTCATTTCGGAAGCATGTGATCGATGGTTTCTGAGAGAGCTTTAGTCTGAACACATGGGAAGAATTACAAGTGCACATCTCACATGGCATGGCTTTAGGAAAGGGTTGTCTTTCAATCTTGACAACACACTCTGGGGATCATTTATCAAGACAGGTGCTATATAGTGAGTGGAGACTGGCATATAGCTATTTGTGGGCATGTTGCATCTATGTATGTACACTGCCTGGCCAAGAAAACAAGTCACCACAAAAAAGAATATCATAAGCTTCTGGAATGTCCAAAGATTTATTTCCATCCAGTGTGGCGTTCATTTTTCACTACGATCTTGTATTGATGATGAAGAGTGTGAACACTGAGCAAAGCCTTCTCCAGCACATCCCAACTATTCTCAGTGGAGTTAAGATCTGGATACTGTGGAGGACAATCCATGTGTGAAAATGACCATTCACACTCCTGAACCACTCTTTCACGACATAAGCCTGATCCTGGGATTGTCACCTTGGAATACGCCTGTGCCATGATGCCATCAGAGAAGAAGAAATCCATTGATGGAATAACTCATGAATAATAATTCAGGATGTTCATGTTTTCAGCTCATCTCATTCTTTGGGCATATAGTGTTGCTGAACCTATAACTGACAAACTGCATCAGTTCTATTTGCTT
>OMNZ01110548.1:9149-22180 GCA_900303255.1 Lesueurigobius sanzi
CGCTTATCGAACCTGCACAAGGTATCTGCACTTACTCCACTCGGAAATTACCTTTTGTGCACAATATTTATAGATGTGATGTGAGAAATATGTTAAGCTCTAGTAGGAAATAACTGTTTAGTTTTATAATATGCCATACTATTGGTCATCATGGGGCAGACAGTTATCGAACCATACACTAACTTTGTCTTTACAGTTCTTCTTCCAGGTTTTCGCTGATCACTCGTTCACCCCAGCGCGTCTCGACTACACGTCCATGCTTCAGTATCTTGCTGCTGATCCAAACCCCAAACAGGGCTTTGTCAGAGCGCTAAGTGTGGTTGTGGGGCAACATCTCCGCCAGAGCTCATCCACCCAACTTGTCAAGGTAAGAGAAATGTATAAACATTTGAAAATATACTCACTGTCAAAGCTTGACCTGTATTTACACGGATGTGTTTTTTCGTCAGTCTATGCCAAGTTTAGAGGAAGTTCCCGAGTTCAGCTCACCAGATCTGGCTGTACAGGGTTATAGTCACTCTGAAAGCCCTTCGTCAGGAGCTTTATTGGAAAACCAAAGGGTGTTTATACCTGCGCTTCTCGCTGTCATCGCCCACAGCAGCAGCAGGAGAGCTAAGGACTGTCAGTCTGAGCTCACAGAGGTATGGCACACCAAAACTATCCACAATGTTACTGCACTAAATACCTACTGTATGTAAGTTCTCAGTCGTACAGGAGCAAAGCAAAAGCAAAGACTCTTCAGTCGTCATCTGTTTTCTGTAGTTGTAGTCCTACACTTCAACTACAGAGAACAGATGACGACTCAAGAGTCTTTGCCTGCCAATGTTAACGTCTGATTCAGAAAAAAATGAATCAGACTTTACACTCAAGAAGGATTCACATGGCCTCCCATTTTCTTTTATTTCTAATAATATAACAGAAAATGTTATTAAAATATAATTTTAACAATATGTTGTATTATATTATTAAATATATTTTTTTTTTGAATAAAATTATTTTTATTTTTTATTTTAGAATTTTTTTTTATAAATAGAAACAAATAATTTTCTATTTGGGTTTGGGATGGATTGTTATAAATTCATTGTTACCATGAAAATCTGTCATGTTTGTGGGTATTAGTAAACATTTGTCCATAGACTAACATTAGACAATTTACAAAAAATGGAGAAAAGAGCCGTGGAACAGCTGCGTAAGCCAGTGTTTCCCAACCAGGATCATCTGGGGTGCCGTAGAAATGTCACCTGATCGGCGTGTAGTGGTCAGGTAGAACAAGTACACACACCACCACTTTGCAGTATCACACAAAATGCCAATGAGACTCTGGTTATTGGTCTATGATTATTGTGATACTATTATCTTTGTGTGTCTCCTCCATTCCTGCAAGAATGTCAGTGTTTTGTTCAACTAAGTAGGTACAGATGCCACAATAAATAAATACATTTTGACTATATGTACATTATATTTCAATAAATATACTTCGTTTTTGTCATATTATTGTTTAGGGGGGTGCCTTGTAAAGGGTGCCTTGACTCAAAAAGGTTGTGAAACACTGCCATAAGCTGCATTTTTCTTACGGTGTGACTACAGTTGTTCCACTCTAGTTACTGCTGCTAAATACATCTAACTCACTATAGTGTCCAAAAGCTTTTATCTGAACGATAACTCCATTAGTTTATTATGGAAAAAAACCTGCTGCAAATCTCATGATGCTTAGGGACATGACATCACCATCCTGAACTCTGATGATGGCCCTGTAGAAAATATCTAGCCCTAAAGAGTTCTGAAAACATTCTGAAGCCACTTTGTTTATCAGTTGGTTGGTGTCTATAAGGACCTGGGCTACGAGCCAGAGGATTCTATCGTTTTCTCAACGCTCTCAACACATCCGTTCATACAGAATCTTATGGAGTCGTCAACACAGCACCAGCTCGTGGTGAGTCTTCACTGCAACGGTTTCCTCGTTCATTTCCACAATTACAATGCTTTAACTGTTTTTTTGTTTCTTGCCGTCTTTCCTCCCATCTTTGATCGACTCTCAGAACGTCTATCACTGATGGATGCTGAATGATGAGGCAGAGGGCTAAACATCAATATGAATCAGTTCACGGTACAACAAAGTCTTGTAAATGTTGCTTTTGAAAGGAAAATGAAAAGATAAATCAGTTCAAAATAAACACAAACCTTCCTGTGGCTGACTCCCTATTGAAATCATTCCTCTGAGGTGTTGCCAGATTGATTGTGTGATGTACTGACAACACGGTGCAATTAAAATGACCACAGTGACAATGTGCACTATAGGGTTGACCACCGTGATCGGCGTTGCTTTGGCAGATACACTCCGGCACTTTTTCTGACTGACTTGCTCTTCTAACGACCTCCCTGACACAGAGGCACACTGGTCACCGCCACAATGAGTGCATTGTCCAGGATAACCTACATGTCAAGCCTGACTTCCCTGCAACAGCCGGCCTATCAAACTTTTTTTCGTATCACATGAGACTGTGTTAGAGGCTTCTGTTTTGCCAAATTCTCCAGTCTGACGCAATATCCCTAAGTCTGACTTCGACAAGGAAAAAATAGTTAACAGAAAATGAAAATATCTGCAGTTGAAGTTATTTTATTCCAGGCTAAAAATGCGGCTCTAGACTAACAAAGTAAATACAATTCTAAACTAGAGATTCACCACAATTTTCACTTAAATATAAAGTCAAAAACGTTATTTTTGTTTGGGTAAAATGTCTCGTGTTCATGCGCTTGAGTTCTACACAGCCCCCTCCCCATATATCCCAACACTCCTCTATCCCTCCCTCTCAGTCCAGAGCGTCTGTCTGGCATCACAGAGTCTCTGAACATTCCCAGAAATAAGGAATACATGCCATTCTTGGATTTCTGCTTGATTTTATTCAATATACTGATGTGAAAGTCTAGGCTCTACTTCAGGGAATCCACTGTGTACTTTACAGTGCACCAAATAGCACACCCTTGATTCTTTTTATAGTTTCATTCTTTTCTTTTTTTAACTATCTGTATTATTCAAGATGGACTTTTTGGGATATATTGTGCAGGAGTTTTAGTTTCCCACTGAAGTGTTGAGGATTTGATTTTGTTTGATAAGATGGGACTCGTATTTTGGACATTTTCACTTTTGCTGACTCTTCAGGGATTTCAATGTGCCAAGGTCCTTACAGTCTGTCTAATCGGTGAGTAATCGAGTTTGTTATTATGAAAAAGGGGAGGGGGGGTATTTTTACCATTTCCTTGTGGTTATTGATACATGTACATCACAACAGGGGGAAGCCACTATCTGTTATTAGATGAGATTTCACATAACCTTCAACAAAATGGCCACAATGTGCGCATGCTGCTACAGCTAGGCACCCCAGTTCTTACAGGTAACTGGAATATACTGTATTCTACCCCTCATTCTTACAACATATATCATTTATAATTTACATTTTCATCTATTTTATCTATCTACTGATCCATCTTGCAGGTTTTTCCTACACAGGTCGTTCACAAAGTTATCAGACCAGCACGTGGTCTCTTGGAGAAAAGTACATCCAAGAATACAACGGCTGGTTCCAAGAGCAACAGACACAGTTCTTACTGGGAAGGTAGATGAAACACATGTATATTATGCAATTACTGCATCAATAACTGAATAACTATGTGTTGTTAACTCTCAGGGATGACTTTGTTGGCTTTTTAACCTTTATGGGGCATTTGTCCCATCAGTGTGACAAACTCCTGGCAGACAAACAGATGATGTCCTTTCTGTTGAGTGAACATTATGATGTGGCTGTTCTTGATGCGTTTAACCCTTGCTCTTTCATCCTGGCACATAAACTTGGTACGTCTTAGGTCTTCAAAAATACATGTCCTGTCAATATGTGGGTATTGTATATTCATATGATAAATAATTGCAGGTATTCAGTACATCGCTTTCTATCCTGGTGCTTTAAACGGCCCACTGTCCATTGGCCTGCCCAGTCCTGTCTCCTATGTCCCAGTCTTTAACTCTGAGCTGACTGACCACATGACTCTGTGGGGCCGTATGAAGAATCTTTTTCACTCTCTCCTAACACCAGTGGGTGAGCATTTTGTAAGCAAGAAGTCCAAAGCGTACATGTTTGAATAAAATCACTTATGCTGGTATTGCACTGCTGTATCTTTTGTAATTCTCAGGCCAAGCGCTTGTTTGGTCCAGGTTTCAGGAGGTCGCCGAACTGCACCTTGAACAAGCTCCGAGTAGTTTGACCGACTTGCACCAAGGCGCCGAGCTATGGGCATTTAACACCGACTTTTCCCTGGAGGTCCCCCAGCCTCTCATGCCCTACACCGTGCTGGTGGGAGGCCTTCTGAACAAACCTGCCAAGGCTTTACAACAGGTACTCTTCTCTAACTATTACACAATTTGAGCTACTCACAAAACGTGATTACTCCCGTTTACCAGGACCTCGAGTTGTGGATTTCGAATGTTCACGAGTCCTGTTTCATTGTGGTGACGCTGGGGTCGATGGTGTCTTCTGTGTCTGTGGAGTCGCTGGTCACTGAGCTGGTGTCGGGCTTCTCCAGTGTTCCTCAAGGGGTGATCTGGAGGTACAGTATTACGTTTGCATTGGTAGGCAAATCGATTAACTCTCAAAATGACCCGTCTTTGTAGGTATGACACCAAGCAATGGCCAGCTCACATAGAAGTCCCACCGAATGTGAAGCTTGTCGACTGGCTCCCTTTGAATGACTTGCTAGGTACTAATCCTGTCAAGCTGCAACTCTTCTAGTAGACAGTATGCTAATGTTGTTTTTGTATGTGTTGTTTGTATTTTAAGGCCATCAGAAAGCCTGCCTCTTCATCACTCATGGGGGACAGAACAGTCTGTTTCAGGCAGTGTACCACGCTGTTCCTGTGTTGGGGATTCCCCTGTTTGGAGATCAGTTTGACAACGTGGTGAAAGCAAAGGCGAAGGGCCTGGGACTCATCGTCAAACCCACAGACATCACCGGAGAACTCCTCAGCTCCACCATTCAGACACTCATCGAGAAAAGCAGGTGTGGAGAGGAGATGGCTTATTCTGCACTACAGATACACAAATTGTTTTAACTATATGACTCTTTTTCAATGTAGATTCAAGTCCTCTGCTTTGTCACTGAGCAAGATCCACAAGTCCCACCCTGTGCCACCTGCGCAGAGGTTTGTCCAGTGGGTGGAACATGTCTTGCGGAGTGGAGGTGGACTCCATTTAAAACCCGTCTCTCTTGTTCAACCCTGGTACGAGAGGCACCTGCTGGACCTAATGCTTCTTCTGGCAATAGTGCCCCTAATTTTTCTAACTGTCTGCTTGAGTTTATGTAGGAAAAGGGCCAATAAAAATAAGCACAAAAGTCAATAGTTGATAAATTGTTTGGGATCAGATTAAACATAATTGTAAAGAATATATACCTCTTTCTAGACTGGCTCATAAGTGTTATTCAACTGGACAGATCCTGGTGTAAGAGTGGGCAGTCGCAGCAAATTGTCAAAGCCTGAACTCAAACCCACGGCGGTGTGGACAGAACAGTCTCCTGCCAGCGCCACATGAGCTGCAGTATTAACCGCTGACAAGTTTATCAGCTACATAGAAAGACAATGTTTAAGCCCCTTTTCAGTGTTGGATTGTAGTAGCGCCACAATGTCTGACGCTTCCGTGCCACTTTGACCTATCTGTGTGACAAAAAGGGTGGTCAACTTTCTCTATGATCAATATGCTGATTGTGCAGAGATGGAAGTTGACATTAGGCTCTTGACGATTTATATTGACATACTTACTGACTATACCCTGTAGCTCCACGTTCAGGGCAGGCACCTGCAAGTCTAAACTCTGACCCCCCTCTGTGGTCTCCATGGAGTCCTCTCTCTTCCTAAACAAGACACAAAGGCACACAGCAATGTTCACGGTCAGTGCTCTGGCCACTGACAGCAGATCAGGGGCTGAGGCCACCCCACTCCCACTTACATCTGTGTTTGGGACTAGCTGGGAGGAAAATATAGATTAGCAAAGAAATAATGACCAATTAGCAAGGCTTGTCCTTTGCCCATTCAGCCATCCTCCACTCCCTCTGTATTTAATTTGTCTGTCTGGCAGATGCAGGTGCCAGTAAGTCTTTCTTTAACTCGCACGCAATCTACAGTGGCCAGGACAAAACCAATGAAGCAAAAGATGAAAAGTGAAGATCGCAATCCTTTTATCTACCTCCGTTTAGAAGTTACAAGTAATAATTAGGATTACTTAAATAAATGTAAGTTGTTTATAACATTTGTGGTAATGTCTTTATCTTGAATTCACATCTACTTTTGGGCTGTTTTATTTTGATCTAAAGCTACATTTGGATTATACTGTTGCCAAGACAAAACATGCTCCTAATGACCAGCTAGACATCGGAAATATTTTTGCTGTGAATAATCAAAGAATGGATTTGGATGAGGATCTAACCTTTTCAAATGTCATATTTGGCTGCTTTTAGTTAACATCTCCTTGGAGACGAGGTCTGAAGCCCACGCCGCGTTTGGTCTGAACGGGGCATTAGGTGAGCTCACAGCAAAGATACATGTTTGCTTGGTAATTTTTAGGTATTTTTCAAAGATAAAAAAAAATCTGTCGTAAAAAAATACGGCTGTATTTTATTTCAGGTGTGGGGGGAAATGTTACGCGGTGTACCTTTTAAAGCAATTTTACTTGGGTGGTATGTTTTTAAAGTGAGGTTTAAACATAGCTAGCTGTACTGTAGTTACTTGGCTTACAGATCCTGCCTTTGCATACGTCAGGGGTGCCCAGAGTGGGGCCTGTGGCCCAAATTTGGCCCTTCAAGATGTTTGATTCGGCCCTCGAGATGGTGCTTAGATTTGTAAGAAGTATTTTTGATTTGATCTGAATAAACTTAATATAGTACCTAAGAACGGCAAAACAGCATTCAGCACACAGTAATTAAAGGATAATAAAAATCTGTTTAAATTTGATCATGTGAAAGGTATGTGTAAATGTGAGTATTGCGTTTGGCCCTTTGCCCATTAGGAACTATACGTTTTTCCTCCTTTAGTATATTGCAAACTCAAACATTTGTGGAAATAAAACTGGATCTAAATATAAAGCATTTATTGTCAATTTCATGAGTTTGCACGCTTTTCTAGCATTTCTGTGACTATGACCATAAAAAGTGACCCGCCAGTTGTGAAATATGCTTATAAACTCATCTATGTGATTTTAGAAATGAGTTAGGAAAGTTAGGAATGTGTTTGGACCACAACTATCAATTTATTTTACTCACTCACTCCCTCTTTCATTGGTTGTAATTTTAAAAATGATGAAAAATCAGGTATAGTGCCTTTAAGCACTCCCTGGAAAAAACTTTGGGCACCACTGCATTACATTGTTGTTACAATAGTTTGGTCTCCTCAGCTCCCACGAGGGGGCGCAGTCCTACCTGTCTTTACAACAGGGAGAGATCATATGAACACCGTTTACAGGCGAAGTAGTGTGCGCAGTTTAATTATAAACGAATAGCTAAAGTAGTGTTTATTATGTTGTTCGGGGTCTAGTAATGGCATGTTACATCTCCTGGTTTTCAATAGTCATTTGCTAGAATAAGAATAATAAAATGTGTTTCTGCGCAATAAAAGAAAACATGATCTATACGCTAGAAAAGCATCTCTGGACATAGCGCCCTTTGATTGGTGGAGAAAGACGTGTGGGCGTGGCCAGGCGTGAATGTTTATGTAGCTCACTGCCTATGCACCCGCACCAAGGACTCTGCAATGTGATTTTCGGACATTGGTTTGTGAGCGTTTGGTTTTAGCAGTGATTTTTAGCGGATGTACACCAGTCGTAGATATGGGGACACATTAGCCGGTAAAACACGGACGAAAACGAGGATAAGGCCGGAATGGCAGGCGCCTTTGCCTTCAAAGGCTGCCAGAAGATCCGCGGTCCGCAGATCAGAAACCTGCTGGAGGCGAAGGACTTCTTTCTGTTTGACTGTGACGGGGTGCTTTGGCACGGGGAGAAGGAGATCACGGGCGCGGCCAAGGTGGTCAATTCGCTTATACGAAATGGCAAAAACGTAGTGTTCGTCACCAACAACTGCACCAGGCCGCGCGAGAATTACATGCACAAGTTCTCCCGCCTGGGCTTCAACGAGGTGATGCTGGAGCAGATCTTCAGCTCGTCGTACTGCTCCGCGCTCTACCTGAGAGACGTGGTGAAGGTTCCCGGGCAGGTGTTCGTCATCGGCTGCGAAGGACTGCGGAGGGAGCTGCAGGAGGCGGGCATCCCCTGTGTGGAGGAAGCGGACGAGCCGGACGCCACCATCTACAACTGCGCACTGGCCCCCGACGTGAAGGCGGTGCTGGTGGGGCACGACGACCAGCTGACTTTCCTGAAGCTGGCCAAAGCTTCGTGCTACCTGAGGGACCCGGAGTGCTTGTTCCTGGCTACGGACAACGACCCCTGGCACCCTCTGAGTGGTGGGAGAGTGCTGCCAGGTATTATAGCAGGCAATTAGAGCAGGCCATAGTGTTTTATTATCTGGAAGAGGGCGGGAGTTATTACATGTAGGCCTACTTTTTCCAGCTGGCATAAATGGGTCAGTAGTTTTACATTAATTTGGGACAACTTGCCCATCCATACTGTGCGGTGTCAGCCACATTCTCCACTTGTAAATTGGCTCCAGGGCTGCACGATATTGAAAAAACCTGCGATATGCGATAAGGACATGCAATATCGCGATAATTATTGCGATACTTCAATAAAACGCTGTAATGTCTTTTTCAGCAAATTGTGTCAAAAGAGGACTCCAGAAACACTAAATCAGAACCAAAAAAAAGGGTAATCAGGCTATAAAGATTACCTAAATTAGGAAAGTTATAACTAAAACTGAACTTCTGCAAATGTGTAAGTTCCATGCTTGTTTGGTTTTAGAGAGAGTTGGCAAAAAAATCTCAGTCAGATGGAATTTGCGATATTTCGTGGTTTCTTGCGATACACGGCGGCGCTCTTGCCTCACAACAAGAAGGTCCCGGGTTCGATTCCCGGCCCGTGCGGCCTTTCTGTGTGGAGTTTGCATGTTTCTCCCCGTGTCTGGATGGGTTTCCCCATCAACCCAAAACATGCACATTAGGTTAAATCCTGCACCAAATCAAGTTGAATACTGGAAATGTGGCATTATTCTTACCATTCTCAGCATATTTTGCCAAAAGTAACTAAGTATTGTAACTCAGTGACAGTAATATGTAATCATAGGCAAAGATTCTTCAGTCTTCATCTGTACTCTGTAGTTGGAGTGTAGGATGTTTCGCTCTTTATCCAAAAAGCTTTGTCGGCAAATGAACAAACTTGACACACTCGACCTCCAAGTCCCTCCTCTCTTGGTTCTAATGATCGAAAAACATCTGACCTATTCATATCTAATTAATGCTCGTTACTTTCCTACTGACTTGCCCAGTCCTACAACTACCGAGTACAGATGAAGACTGAAGGATCTTTGCCTACGATGGACAACTACTGTACGACTGAGAACCTACACAGAAGAAATATGTAATACAAACATTTTTAAAGCAGTAACTATCCATCCATCCATCCATCCATCTTCTTCCGCTTATCCGTTGCCGGGTTGTGGGGGCAGCAGTCTAAGCTGCCCGTGTCACATTGCACCAGTCCCTTATGGCTCCTCCTGCAGGTGGTGGGTCCACAGGAGGATGGCCCCACAACGCGCTTCTCTGGGCGACGTAGCCGGCATCATAAGGGGCTTCTGAACCGCTCTTAGTCTGACCCCTCACCTAGGACCTGTTTGCCATGGGAGTCCCTACCAGGAGCATAATGCCCCAGACAACATGGCTCCTAGGATCAACCCCTCTACCGCGATAAGGTGACGGTTCGAGGAGGGGAAGCAGTAACTAGTAATATCGAATATATTACAATTTTAATTTTTGAAGAGGAGTTGTCATCGTAGGCAAAATTTCTTCAGTCTTCATCTGTTACACAAGGGTAAACCAGAAGGAGTAAGTCCCTCCTCTCTTGGTGCTAAAAGTAGGAGAACATAAGTATGAATAGGCTAGATGTCCTCCTATTTTTGCACCAAGAGAGAAGGGACTTAGAGGTTACTCCTCCTTCTGGTTTCCCTTAAGAGACCTACAGCATACTCAAGTCTTTATTAAGCTGATGACGATCTTTGGACTAAGATCGAAACGTCCTACACTTCAACTACAGAGTACAGATGAAGACTGAAGAATAATGCAACTTTAATGTAACCAACACTGGTCATTAAGACAAGTATTCTTAAGCAATATCTTGAATTCAAATATAAAATGCCTGATGTGATTTCTCATCATAGGTTCCGGGTCGCTCACTGCGGCTCTTGAGGTGGCTTCAGGTCGTAAGGCCACGGTCATTGGCAAACCCAGCCGCTTCATGTTCGAGTGCATCTCCAGCCAGTTCAGTGGAGTGGACCCTGCCCAGTGCCTGATGGTCGGTGACCGCCTTGAAACGGACATGCTGTTTGGGTCCAACTGCGGCCTGGACACCATGCTCACGCTCACCGGCGTGTCTCAGATCGAAGAGGCCCACGAGTACAGGAACAGTGAGCTGTCTACGAACCACGGCCTGGTGCCTGACTATGTGGTGGACACCATTGCCGATTTCCTACCCGCATTGGAAGACGTAGAGGAGGAGGAGAGCAACTGATGTGCTCTCCTCCACTCCAGTGCACACGTTGCTTTTTAATTTAATTGCAATTTGCTTGAGCAGACACAGCCTACTGTAAATTATTCTCTAATAACAAGGCGATGTCTTTGTTGTGACCAAGACTGATGTAGGCGAGATCATTCACCTCAATTATAACTTAATGCATACCTCAATGTTTCTCTAGTGTTGTGCCCATTCGTGTCTCGACAGTCCTTGCCGTGTTTATAGAAATCTATTGCACTTTCTTGTTCATGCGGTTTGTAGATCGTGTTTGATATGGTGTTTCAAAAGCACCCAGAAGTATTTTTGTAAAGTCATGAATTGTTCTAATGGCATTCATGCAATTTGGCACAAAAATAATTCTCTGTTTGCCCCGAGAGCACAACCCCTAGGTCTCGCCGAGCAGAGTCCTGGTAGAGACAAAAATGACAATCTGTCAATAAAAAATTAGTCGGTTTCTTTACTTTTGGCCTTTCCGCCTCTTTCATGTATTCGAGCCAACAGTGTGGGGGAGAATAAAAGACGCAAACGACATAACTCTAGGAGAAATTACTACCATTACTATATTAAGCATGGCATTAATAATAGATATAAAATGTGATGCTGCCAAACTTCAGCTTGAAATTTTACTGATGACACTGTGAATGCCGTTGTATGCGTTTTCTGTAAAGACGAAAAACTGATTAAACATTTGAAACACACCAGTTGCAAGTAATATTTTATTTCAAATCAAGTCAATGTGGACCACAACTGTCAACGGAGTCAGCTATAACTTTGATGAGATACTTTCTGTGTGTGTTTGTGGGATATAAATGCATGCTTCAGCCTAGTTAACAACAGCAGATATGAGCAAGTCTTTATCATGTCAACTTACAACTTGTAATATCTACAAAAATAAACATTATGTACATTTGAACAGCATATATTTTATTCTAAATTATGCATCATATGGCGTTGGGGTGTGTTGAGCTGAGGAACAGAAAGGGAGACACTGATCCACAGATAAGGACTTTGGTTGTAATGATTAAATCTCTCGGAGTCACTCTGGACCGCCACGCTGCAAAAGAAAAAACGTTCAGAACAAACCGAAGGAAGCACTTCTAAGTAAAAGTCTGTGTTTTTACCTGAATATAGTCCATCTCTTGGGCCGTCAGCGGTCTTCGGCGGTACCGGGCGGGTAAGATCTGAACGGAGGCCAGGGTGTCGGGCGTGCCGGGGATTGGGGTCAAAGGTACGTGTGGTCGTGTAAACTGAGGCGGTGCAGCAGCAGCAGCAGCAGGAGGAGGAGGAGGAGGAGCACTGGGAGTGATGTGTTGTTGAAGGTTAACTGCTAGTGTTTTTAGTGCCTCTTCAACTGGTGAAGAAAAGAAGAAAATGTTTGGTCAAGTGAGCCACCTAAATGGGGTGTGTTTTTTTCCCCCGTAACTCACCGTTGGGCTTTGCAGCACCTAGCCTATTGGGGAATTTGATAAGCGGAGCATGAGGCCTCACAGCCTGAGGAAAAACACACTTTAGTTTATTACATTATATACCATTTCATACCAAAGACCATGCAATCATGCATCAATTCATGTTACATAATTGTATTTCAGTTGTATTCAGGTGCCAATACAACTCTATGGAAGAGAAACAGTTTGGATTCACAAAGCTGCCATATTATTCTCATGGTTTAAAGTTCCTTCTACAAACCAACAACACACACATGTTTTTGAATACGGTCTTTACTTTTGGACGCCTGTCTGAGTGCTGACAGAGAAGACTTTGTGACAGCTTTTGTTTCATGTGGATGAGCCTAGGAAATTAGCAATAAACAAAGACTAGAAATCTGCATTTTCTTAGTTTCATTTCCTGGTTTAGTCCCAGTTTAGACCTGATTAAGACCTGGTTTAGACATGATTTAGACCTGATTTTGTCATGATTTAGACCTGGTACACCAAAGAAAATTCCTAGTCTGTGAAACCTTCATTGACAATGGCAATAAATTCTATTTTGATTCCAATTCTGGTTAGACCTGATTTAGTCCTGGTTTAGACCTGGTATAGTCATGGTTTAGACCTGATTTAGTCCTGGTTTACACCTGGTATAGTCATGGTTTAGACCTGATTTAGTCATGGTTTAGAGCTGGTTTAGTCATGATTTAGACCTGGTTTATTCATGATATAGACCTGGTTTAGTCATGGTTTAGACCCCAGTTTAGACCCGTTTCAGTCCTGGTTCAAGCCTGGTTTACTATGCTACATTAAACTCTTAAAAATACTTTTACTTTTTTACTTCAAGAGCATTTTACAGTGGACTTTTATACTTTCACTTAAAGTAAAT
>OMNZ01110548.1:22200-41526 GCA_900303255.1 Lesueurigobius sanzi
ATTAGCAATAAACAAAGACTAGAAATCTGCATTTTCTTAGTTTCATTTCCTGGTTTAGTCCCAGTTTAGACCTGATTAAGACCTGGTTTAGTCCTGGTTTAGACCCAGTTTAGACCTGATTAAGACCTGGTTTAGACATGATTTAGACCTGATTTTGTCATGATTTAGACCTGGTACACCAAAGAAAATTCCTAGTCTGTGAAACCTTCATTGACAATGGCAATAAATTCTATTTTGATTCCAATTCTGGTTAGACCTGATTTAGTCCTGGTTTAGACCTGGTATAGTCATGGTTTAGACCTGATTTAGTCATGGTTTAGACCTGATTTAGTCATGGTTTAGACCTGATTTAGTCATGGTTTAGAGCTGGTTTAGTCATGGTTTAGACCTGATTTAGTCCTGGTTTACACCTGGTTTAGTCATGGTTTAGACCTGGTTTAGTCATGGTTTAGAGCTGGTTTAGTCATGGTTTAGAGCTGGTTTAGTCATGGTTTAGACCTGATTTAGTCCTGGTTTACACCTGGTATAGTCATGGATTAGACCTGATTTAGTCATGGTTTAGAGCTGGTTTAGTCATGGTTTAGACCTGATTTAGTCCTGGTTTACACCTGGTATAGTCATGGTTTAGACCTGATTTAGTCATGGTTTAGACCCCAGTTTAGACCCGTTTTAGTCCTGGTTCAAGCCTGGTTTACTATGCTACATTAAACTCTTAAAAATACTTTTACTTTTTTACTTCAAGAGCATTTTACAGTGGACTTTTATACTTTCACTTAAAGTAAATTCTTGATCCTGTATCTTGTACTCATGTAGGAATACAGAGCACTTCTTCCACCAGCGCATGTTAGATAGATGTTGTTGTTAAACGCCAGAGTGAGATAAGGATTTCTAGGGTTAAACTTAACCCCTACAAACAGGTCAGTCAACAACAACAACAACAACAGAGCCATGACACAAACCAGCCCTGTCACATGAACTAGGCGTTATTTAGTAAAGGACATACATTTCTGTTGTTGATCTAGCACAAAACACATCAGTATGATCAAAGTTTGCAGACTGAACAAGGACACAAACAAGGGTAAATCTGTCTGTCGCACGCGTCCGCAGCGTTCACCTACTCGCAACCACAGCAGGAAACTACAAACATGACCCGCAATAATAATGTAATTCATGATTGTTACTTGCCCTGTTACACATACAATTTCTGAAACATCTTTACCTGTATCACTCGGGCGGTGGGAGCTGCCATTTTGGAGCTGACTTTGCTTCCCATGATGACCTCACGGGGTTCACTTCCGCCTACAGACGATTCGTGCAGTTCTGGCAAAACACCACAAGAGGTCACTCTCGGCTAATATATTCACAAATTGCAATAAAAATGTACATTTAGCGCACTGCACGATCCAAATGGATGAAGGTGAAACGAAGTGGTGATATTGATAAAGATTAATGATAAAGATTACAGCTCAGGGAATACGCCACAGGTGAATGCATGATGTTACCAGGAAGAAAACAATAAATAAAACATTTTTTGCAACAATGGTTTTTAATCATACCATGAGCACGGTCTCGACCTTACATTTCACAACACCCCAGCAGGCTGAAAACGCTCCATCGCTCACAGCAGTACGTCCTGGTAAGTGCACTGGTCAGGCGACACTACCGGTGCTTCGTTCGCTAACCCTGTCCTAGGTTAGAGGACAAATTAACATGTCTAATAATACATGCATTTACACTTAAAAAATATTATTCCAACGTGTCAGCTAATACTGTAAATTTATCAAAGGCGAATGTGCCAGAAAAGGCAGAAATTGTCGGTACCTTATCCTTATTTCACTCTGCGGCATCATCATCCGCACAAAAAAAAAAAACGGATAACCGGTCACGTGACAAGTGGTCATCCAATAAATGAAGAACCGCATAGATCATTTATATGACAGATGCATCACTCGTAACAAAATTATTCAAAAGTAGGGTTTCCTTAATATCGGGTCTGCTCATGGATGTGTGAATAAAACTGTATCACTGTTTGACATTATACTTCTGTTTTGATATTATATGGTTAACTGTGTGTATTAATTATTGTAGCCCTTGTTTAAGAAGAACCCTGGGATATACTGTATGTCTATTTTAGCTATCAATTGTAGTCAGCAACTCTTGTCTCATTCTACGACTTAAGACTTTAACCTAGCATTCAAGGATGGTGTCTTTCATTTGGGGCAGCTGGAGAAGGTAGCTGTTGTCATAGCAACGATAAACAAATGTCTAACTGTTGTTGGAAATATCAGATAAAACCTAATTTTATAGTCTCAAATGTCATTCCTCTTGTTCTTGCACCTTAAGCCACAGCGTGACGACATTTTCTAGTTGAGGTTTTACACTTATAATCGCTAGTTTTAGTTTAATCTTATTTTGCTTGCTCACTTCCTGCCTCCATTTGATGCCACTGATGATGTAAGCAGTGAAAGAGTCTAAATTAATTAATTAAATGGCATATCTTTTATTGTTGAAATGTGGTCATCTGGATTCATTAAGACAAAGTATAAATATCTTGTATTGGCTAAAATAATAATAATAAAAAAAACATATGAACAACAACACCAGTGTTCAAATATCCAATTTTTTTTTTTATTAAACAAACTGGTCCAGAGTCATTGAAAACAAATAGGTCCCGATTTTCTTTTTTTTTCCTGGGCTGGCCGCTAAGATATCACCACGTCTTTGCATAAAACTACAGCTGATGTAACAGTGCTAGTCTCAAGCACAGACCCAGTTGCCGCATGTCACTGGAGTCCAAAGCGTAAACATGCTGTAAACTGCGTGGGTTGAATAGGAGCTGATGAACTACTCATCACTGCCACAAAGCTTCAGGAAAGACTCAGTGGGTCTTTGACCTGTCGAACAGCGGTTTGAGTTGGTCCTGAGTGGTGGCCTCCGTCTGCTGCATGAGGTCAGTGTCTCCCTTAGTCACACCCCAACAGTCAGGGGCAGAGAGGGAAGGACAGAGGGGACGTCCAGAGGCTGGCTTCAGGTTCTCCCAGTAATCGCGACGGGCCCTGGAATGAAAAGCTTATTACTCACACTGTATAGGTTTGACTTGGGGTTATTAAGGGACGCCTGTATACTGACCTTGCTCTGACCCATGGTTTGGTGTGCATCTCCAGACCTGCACCCCAGGTTCCGTGTTTTTCTGAAGCATCTGGGAGTATGCCCCGCTCCTGTGCGAGCTCCTCAGCCACTGCCCTGATGTGGTAGGGCTCAAACCCACAGCAGCCTCCGATGAAGCGGATGCCGACATTGTAGGCCTCTCTGGCGTACTTGTGCATGTCCCAGCGGGTCAGGATCCTGGGCTCAAGACCTGTTAGAAGTTTTAGATTGTTTGATTTCATTTCATTTTCATAGTGCAAACATTGTTGTCTTTTTTTTTTTTACCGAAGGGGAATTCTGGCAGATCGATGAATCCTTGGCAGCTGCAGTCTGGTGTGTGGTAGGCCAGGGGCTGCACCATGTAGTGGGCCTTCAGTCCAGCCTTCTCCACGGCCTCCTTCATCATTTTGACAGCCTCCACACAGGTCAGTGGGTCAAAGTGACAGTTGACTCCAACAATCTGGGCACCTGGACATGAAATAGCACTTGTATGAGCTGACTGTGGCAGATTAGTCACAGGGAACTACACTTAATATTTTGTTTTGGACTAAAACAAATGTACACAAGGCTTTATTGGAGCCAATGTGTGTGGAAGAGATCAGCAATATGTTTTCAAAGATTTTAATATGCATTAGCCCAGTACAATAAAGGCCTTTTAGAAAATGTATATCGAGAATTAATGTGTGGGAAGGCTGCCTTGGTTCTTCGTTATTGTCTTTTTTTTTTTCTTAAAAACAAATGTACATTCAAAATGTGTTTTAACTTTTTGGCTTTATGTAATTTGTGTTTGATGTAAAAGTCAGGAGCATGCCTAAAGTGGGGCAAGGGTAGCGCAGGCCAACCCTGGAATCTGATTGGTCACCCCACTTGGAGTGGCAGGGGCAAGCCTTGGACACACCCTAGTATAGTTAAGTGTTTACCACAATGGTATGCCGCTGCACAAGCCTTAATCAAAATAGTCAAAGATTAGTTTTGTATGATACCCACCAGCCTTAACCAGTCTGATGGCACACTCGCCGGGGGACACTCCGTGCATGTCGCCTTGTGGTCCAATGCACATACAAGCTGCCACAGGCTTCCCAGTCTCCTTCAACGCCTCCACAGCCCACACGGCCTCCTCAACATGCTCAAAGTACTGCAAAACATAGGTATCCATGGTCAGATTGTCACCGAACTCCATTAAGATACATTTAGTATTTCATACACCTACCTCAGCAATCAGGAAGTCCACATTCTTCTTCACAAAAACGTCCAGCTGTTTCTTGAAAATGGCTTTGACATCGCTCTCGCTCTTGCAGCTCAGGTAAGATGGAGTCTGGCAAACTCCTCCAGCAACCAGAGCATCGCCCTCATTGGCCACTTCACGGGCCAAATCGCAGGCGGCCTCGTTGATCTGAGCTCCCTGTTATTATATTAAGAAATACGTTAAACCTTTAGTTCATTTGAATAATCTTAGTAATTAATCCAACTATGGATTACTCTTTCTTAAAGGAATCCAGCTACTTTTGTTTACAACCCAAAAGTAATCAGACAACTAGTTACTTTAGTTTGTAAAGAGGATAAGGAAGTTGAGAACATCTTGTTTCTTGTTGTTTACAGTTTTTTTTTCTTTTTTGACATTTTATGAATAATAAGACAATATATTAAGATGTCAAGATATTACAAAACACTCATTGATTAATTAATTATAACGTAATAACAAATTTTGCTATTGTAATTGTGTTACATTACTGCGTTACTTAAAAGTAATCTGATTAGATTATAGTGGTAGATTACTAATCCCCAACACTGTTTATGGCTTTGAGTGCTCACAGTGAATGAAAGCTTGTTGCCCCTGTTCTCCAGCTTGTCATCGCTGGCGTAGAAGGTGAAGGTCTGCATGACGTTAGAACCGGCCCTCAAGAATTCCCTGTGCAGCTGCCTCACTAGAATCACAATGAAAATATATTTAATGACACTGATTTTGAAAGTGTAAATAGTCAGGCCACTGTGAATATCCCACCTGCTTCAGGGTGCTCGGCGGCAGCCTCTGGGGTCCAGGGCCCAGCCTTCACGTAGCCTCTCTTCTCCAGGGCAAAGACAAAGCCTCCATCTCCAATCACGACCTCTCCAGCGTCAAGACGCTCCAAGATTCCCTAAGGCAAGAACAGAATTTAAATATTTCACAATGGTTTTAATTAAAGTACAAATTAACCCTCTTAACATTACTATTTGTTTTAAATCAATATAAATCTTAACTTGTATCTTCCAAAACAACTATATAAATAATTTTGCATTTGAGTCGGAAATTCTACACCAAACAGGTGTGACATTCTTCAACATTTATCTGACTGGTATTCAAACCTAGAAATGAAAAATATCTTTGTTTCTTCTCACATAAATATATACATATATATTTTTCGGTGGTACTGTGAATTGTAGAGAATAAAACTGTAAAGATTCACAGCACACGTGGTGTCAAGGAAATCTGAGCGTCCATGCCAGCTGTGCAGCACATGTACTAGAAGGCCTTCCTTTAACTCTGCATGAAGCCACATCTTTGTTGAAAAATATTTGACATAGAAGAAAATTTGTATAAACTCAATATCCCAATAAAAGTCTAGTTTATGTCCATATCATACTGTCATATGTCATCTCTTGCATGAGTCTAATTCCAGGTCTAATGGCATGCCAAGCCAAAGGTGTGCTACACTCTTTCATGAATATTTTTTTGTCTAAAATACTGTAACTTCAACAATACTGCAGCTGCCTCAATGAAAAGTTGCACATGCAGTATCGGACACATACCTTTGCTGGTGCCATATCCTGCAGCTGTGTGGACCTCCTGACTGCTCAGACTTTGAGTGGCTGAAGCGACATTAGAGGAGCGCACAAGTCCACTATAAATCCCACGGAGGCAGGGGAGGGGTCAGAGTTTGAGACTCTCCGATTGGCAAGAGCTCAGTTGCACAACTGCTGTGGTGTTTACTCCCTCTCCTCCCCTCTGCGACTGAATGGGGGTATTGTGAGCGTTACTAGTTTGGTCCAGATGAATTGGGGGTGTTTTTCAATGTGTTCATCCATGTCCTGTATAATTGGATGGCTTCTGTTTACGAATTACACCCGAGATCCGCCCACAAGCAGCAAAATGACTCCCCTTTGCTAAATAAAACTTTGTGTAAAAAAATGCATGCTCTGACAAGGTACAGTAGTGTTTTATGGTTTATTTTTTTGCATGGTTTGCAGTAACAGCGTATGGCAGTTCACTGTAACAAGTGCTTTTGAGTGGTAATACTGTCAACCTATGACTCCCTCATTCAGGAGCCTCCAACCTTTTTCCCTTTTGACCTACTTTTACAAAATAAAAGCAGAACATAGCTACTTTTGCTTTGAGGATGCTTGGGTAACTTCATCGAAATATACCGTGGACTGTTAAGTAGATATTTCATCAAATAAAGAGATCAAAACAGTGTTGTTGTTCATCTCTATTAGCCAGTGCAAATGGACTTGGTCATGTTTTTGGCCTGAATGCAAAGTGGGCCTTATAGTTTGCCCACCTCTGCTCTAGATACAAGTTTGTAGATTGTTTATCTATAAATCAATTCAATAGTCAATCTTATGGTGCACAATGAGAAAATACATTTTAAACCTGAAGGTGGAGTATGGCAATCTAATTTGACTCCTTCAGAGGGAGAGTTACAGGCAGGTTCAGATCTATAGGTTGGAGACTCCATCCCGCGGTGATCGAAGTTGAAGGCGATGGCTTGTATTGTGTTTTTTTATTTCATTTTTAATGCTTGGACTTCTTCTGCATCTCCAACACGCGCTGCATCTCCTGAGCGCTGGTGGCTTCTTTGTGTTGCAGTAGCTCTGTGTCGCCCTTGGTCACGCCCCAGCTCTCGGGTGTGGACAGGGACGGACACTTGGGGCGTCCTGAGGCGGGGTGGATATTCTCCCAGTAATCCCGACGAGCCCTGGTAATAAGTACACGTTTCATTAAATTCGTTCAATAGGGAAAAAAATGATTGAGCTCCAACCAAGCCTTTCTCAAGAAGTCACTTTGTTTTTCTCTATAGATGGTATTCATTTCATGTCTCCCGTGTTTGCGTTTATTTCTACCAATGTCTAGAACAGGGGTAGGCAAGTTTGCTCAGACCTGGGCCATCATAATATGGGTAGATGAACACCTTTTACGGTGTCAAAACTCAAAATTTGCCACGTACAAGTAGCTGTGCTGTTCCTCACATAAACCAAAGAGGGGGTGTGGGAGTCCTCCCCTGGGAAATGTTTGAAAATGTTGACAGAAATTCAGTAGTTTTTCAGTATTTTAGCTGGTGTTTAGATCTCTGTCATGAACAGTCATATCTCAAAATCATCTGGGGGGCCCGAGGATAAATGCTGGAGGGATGGATTTGACCCTGTGCCTGATGTTGACTTCCCCTAATCTAGAAGTTTTGAATACCACTGCACCATAGCTCCATCTTAAGTGATTTCAGTTTAATGAAACCTATTAAGTAGAAAGACTACTGACCTTGCTCTGACCCATGGTTTGGTATGCATCTCCAGACCGCTCCCCCAGCTGCCATGTTTGTCTGATCCTTGAGGGAGGAAGCCCCTCTCAGGTGCCAGCTCCTCAGTCAATGCCCTGATGTGATAGGGCTCAAAGCCACAGCAGCCCCCGATGAAGCGGATGCCTGCTTTGTAGGCCTCTCTGGCGTATTTGTGCATGTCCCAGCGGGTCAGGATCCTGGGCTCCAAGGCTATTAAGAACAGAAAATAAATGAAGGCGAGGCACTAGGGATGTCAAGATTACCAATTACAATAATATTACTATTATATACTTTTTTGTGAAGGCCTACACCTGGCCTAAACCTGTTTTAAATGTGACCTAAACCTGGCCTAAACCTGGCCTATACCTGGCCAAAACCTGGCCTAAACCTGACCTAAACCTGGCCAAAACCTGACCTAAACTTGGCCTAAACCTGGCCAACACCTGTCCTAAACCTGACCTAAACCTGGCCTAAATCTCAAGTTTGAAGTATTTTTTGTATTTTCTTCCTAAATCCTGCTAATCATCAATAATCGTAACATCGCAATATTTTTCCCGACAATAACCGTGACTCAAAAATTTTGAACCGTGACGTCCCTATGAGACACTACAGGTAAGTGATATGAATATGAAACTTTTGTTCTGATTTTCTGACAAAAATATGAGGAAAAAAATGTATTACATTATAAGTTGCACAAAAATGGGCGAAATTGGCTCTATTTTTGACGACGAAAATGAAATAATGGATGGAATCAGGTTTAAACTTATGGTTTTATTTTGTTGATATATAGACTACAAAGATTTGCTCCGAGGGGATTGTTGATTATTAGTGGATAAATCTGTAAAAAAAAATCAAATTTCCCTTGTATTTTGGGATACTCTGGCCTAAAACCTGACAAAAAATGAGTTTTACCTGCAGTGTCTCCCCTTAAACTTAAAAAATGTAGTCACTCAATTAAAAATGGAGGTCTTACCGAAGGGGAATTCAGGCAGATCGATGAATCCTTGGCAGTTGCAGTCTGGTGTGTGGAAGGCCAGAGGCTGCACCATGTAGTGGGCCTTGAGTCCAGCCTTCTCCACAGCGGCCTTCATCAGTTTGACAGCCTCCACACACGTCTGCGGGTCAAAGTGGCAGTTGACTCCAACAATCTGGGCACCTGAGAAATGGTATAGCATAGAGGATTAATTCCACCTCTTTTAGACCCTTTCGCCGCTTACATCATCAGTGACATCAGCTGGAGGCAGGAAGTGAGCAAGAGAAATAAGATTAAACTAAAACTAATGATTATAAGTGAAAAACTACAACTAAAAAATGTGGTTCTGTTGTGGCTTAAGGTGCAAGAACAAGAGGAATGACATTTGAGACGATAAAATAAGGTTTTATCTGATATTTACAACAACAGTTAGACATTTGTTTATCGTCACTATGACAACAGCTACAAGTTCTACATTAGAACCAAAACACGGATAAAATAGAAAGAAATTTGGAACGTCATGATGAAAATGTGACAAATAATCGTTGATCATGATTTCAATTGCCAATTTCTGAATTAGCTTTCCATGTGCATCTTTCAGCTAGAACACTGGACAGTAGGACAAATTCTACTACAGCTGCTTGGTTTTTTGCATTAAAGTGCTGCTAATAATGTGAACAGTAGAGAAAGGAAAGGAATATACCTCACAAAGACTTACCTCACCATCAGAGCTCTAATGTCAGGTCAGTTTTTGTGCTGTATATTACTTATACAATATAATTATAATAAGTCCAGATCATAAATTGATGGATTGAACAGTAAGAAACGCATTCAAATTAATACTGTATGTTGGATGGGGTGTGACGTGAGTAAAAGGAGAGCTATAACTTCATACCGGCTTTGACCAGTCTGATAGCGCACTCTCCAGCAGGGACCCCGTGCATGTCGCCCTCCGGTCCGATGCACAGAGAGGCCGCCACCGGTTTCCCGCTGGTCTTTAGCACCTGCACGGCCCACTCTGCCTCCTCCACGTGCTCAAAATACTGCACAGGAGAGAGAAGCAACAGTTACGGCCGCCACAAACTGTCCTACCATTTCATTCTTATGACTTCACTGAGAAATTCTACCTCAGCGATCAGAAAGTCCACATTCTTCTTGATGAAAACATCCAGTTGTTTCTTGAAGATGCCCTTGACTTCGCTTTCGCTCTTGCAGCTCAGGTAGGATGGAGTCTGGCATACCCCGCCTGCCATCAGAGCATCGCCCTCATTGGCCACTTCCCTTGCCAGGTCACAGGCAGCTTCGTTGACCTGGACGCCCTGGTTAAAAAATACAACAGATTCCAAACTATTTTCATCGAGATCCATCAGTGGAGTCAAACATTCAACAGGGTTCATTTAAAGTGACAGTTTGGAAGTCTAAATGTAATACAAATTTTTATAAACTGTGCAAAATCAACCACCTAGCCTAGAATTTTATGTAACTGTAGTTGCTAATAGCGTTTATTATTATATTTTTTTCTAAAGTCCCTCCTTCTCTGAGTCCCTGTAGGCTGTCGCTTTGACCAATGACAAGAACCTTCCCTGAGCTGACTTGCAACCATTTGTGATTTGAAAACAGGCGACCAATCAGGAAGGGAGGGGGAGGAGCTAGATCTGTTATTTTCCAAAAAAGTGTCCTGCTTTCTCTCTTATTTTTGATAACTTCCAGATTATGGCTGTATCCAAATGTCCACACTATTCCCTATACAGGTGTAGTATACTATATAGTGGATACACAGATTTCTAGGGCTGCCCGAATGTCCAGAGAGAAAAAGTGCACTCAAAATTTCCCACAATGCACCTTGAAAAGTAGTGAGCAGCGATGGCCACAATGCACTGCGAACGTCGAACGTAAACAGCGTATAGCGACTGGACTCAGCAGGGATGAATGAAACCCCCTTTAAAACGCTGCTTTAGTGGCGTGTTGTGGATTATTTATGAATAAAACCCTTATATACTATAGACGGGGAAAAGTTGCTAACGTTAGCTGCTTACCTTTAGCTTGAGATCGTTAGCTTCTCTTCTCAGGCAAAATGCAACAATCCAAGCCGTTTTCTTTTTTTTTACACCCATGTTGAGTAAAAGTTTTCTTGACTAATATATATATCCAGAAACAATAAACTGTCTCTTGAACTTGGTCGGTCTTGGTCGCAGAATTTCATTATTGGTTGAGTTTTGTGAACTTTACACCAGATGTAGTACATGTTGTTGTAGGGTGACCAGATTTAAACTGGGACAAAAATGTGATTTTTTTTTGTTGTTGTCATTTCTCCTTTTTTTTTTTGTTTTCATGTTTTTTCATAATTTTTATCACATTTTTCTTGCGTTTTTTCTAAAATTATTCCATAATTTTTCTCATCTTTTCTCATATATATTTTTTGCAGGTTTTTTGTAACCCCCCCTTTTTTTATTTTTCAGAATTTTTCTAACATTTTTTCTTTCTTTTTTTTGTCATTTTTTCATAGTTTTTCTCACATTTTTATTGCTTTTTTTCCTCGTATTTTTTCATCATTTCCCCTGTGTTTTCTTATTTTTTGTAAATTTTTTTCCTGCATTTTTTCGACACATTTTTGGTCTTGGTCAAAAGTCATGAAGCATCAAGTAAATATGCAGCTTTGGACATGGCACTGCTGAAAAACGGGGACAACTGGGACAGAGGTTGTCTAAAACTGGGACAAATGAACAAGTTTCAGATAAATTCACAGGGACATAGGACAGAGAGCTCAAAACTGGGACTGTCCCGGGTAAACTGGGACGTCTGGTCACCCTATCTTGTTGACAATTCGGCACGCTGCTAACTACGTTCTCCTCCGCAGATCACGTCACTGCGGCGCTTGGGCAGTCACGTGGTCAGCGATCTGGAGAAAGTAGTGAGCACTCTGCCCGAATTGTCAACAAGATGAGTCCACTATATACAGTGCGGTACTATATGGTAAAAGAGTAAATAGGGAATAGTGTGGACATTCGGATACAGCCTATCTGTCTATCTGTTTTAGTCTGGAAACTTAATACTAGCTCTGTCTTACAATCAATACATATCAGACTTTAACACAATAAAATAGGAGAAAACATATGTGTATGAATACTTCCTAAACTCACAGTATAACTCAGTACTTACAGTGATTTTGAGGGACTGGCCCCTGTTCTCCAGTTTGTCGTCACTAGCGTAGAAAGTGAACGCTTGCATAACGTTGGCGCCAGCTCGGAGGAACTCTCTGTGCAGCTGCCTCACTGTTAAAAAGAAGAGTGTGTTATTTTCTTTATTGGACAAGGTTAATTCTTTGGACAGAGGAGATCAATGTTATCCCACCAGCTTCAGGGTGTGTGACGGTGGCCTCGGGGGTCCAGGGCCCCGCCTTCACGTATCCCCTCTTCTCCAGGGCAAACACAAAGCCCCCATCGCCAATCACCACCTCGCCGGCGTTCAGCCGTTCAAGAATACCCTGGGGATGATCATTTAAGATTATATTACTATCACAGACATTTGATACTTTTGCTAATTGAGTCTGGCACATGACTCACGCCAGGAGCTATTCACTAGGGCTGGGTGCGATGGTAAAATAATAACCAATAGTTCATTCATTTTCTTCATAAATGATTCTATTCTATTCTAAACAAATAATAATATGGTTCACAAACAAGCAGCTGTCCCATTGACACCAAAAAGCTTCATTTTTGAACCTCGAATGTCCTTGCTCCACTATAAAACAATGCTGCCACACAAAATAAACTTGTCTAATAAATCATCCAAGCCAATAATGAAGATCTTGGTTAGATATAATTGTAATTTGAACAATCGCACACAGCCCTGAACAGAAAGCAGGCATGGCTTCCTGAGAAAAAGTTGCACATTTCCAAAGTGGATGAAAAACACTTAATGATTCTAGCTTTTAAAATAATTCTGTACAATGCATTTATGCAGCTCTGTGCCAACCACCCGGATTATTACCTTCTTAGGCATCTTTTCTCCCAAGAGTCAGTTGCAGCACTTGTGACAGTGAACCTGGCTTTGGCCTGGACGGGGCTCAGGCAAACTTTGTGAGCCGTTTTATACTCCTCCAAGAGAATGGGTGGATTTCATTTCGGTGCCAGATCTGATCTTTAGCGGCGTATTTGTTTAAGCTTTTGCAACCAAGGCCGGTTCACAGCTCACAGTAGCTTGGCATGGGTTCAGGTAAAGTAAGGACAGGCTTTTTTTTTGTTTTCAAAGGGCCAGCCAGTCTGTTTAATAATTATATTTGTGCTTCAAGGTAATTGGGTCACTGGTTGAAATATTAACTCACACCTCACGGGTATGTTTCATATGAGCACAGAGGAAGAAGTCAAAAGCGTAGCTAACACCTTGGCAGTGTTTGCCCGGTGAGAGATCTTCAACACCTGTGCGATGCTGGGAGTCCCCGCCCACTCCAGCCCCAGAGAAATGGTTTGTTTAATCACAAGAAACGTCCAGCTGTCTCCATTAATCACACTTTTGAAAAAATGTATAGAAGCAGTGTTGGGCAAGTTACTTTAAAGTTGTAATATATTCGATATCACTAGTTACAGCTTTAAAATGTAATATGTTTGTATTACATACAGTTGTGCTCAAAGGTCCTGTATGTAGGGGTATGTAAACTTTTACATTTAGAATATGAATGATAACACAAAAACCTTTATTTCACTCATGGTTAGTGGTTGCTTGATTGCTTGTTTGTTTACACTTTTCAACAAGAAACATACTTTTTTTCCAGAGAGTCCTGTGTTTCAGCTGAAGTGAGTTTTTCTTTGCTCCTGAACAATTTTCCTGGCAGCTGTTGAAGGTCATGTGAACGTTAGCTCAGGGACATTTGAGTAGTTTCTGTTTCATTATGATTTCAAAAGAGTAAACTCAGTTCTTTGACAATAAATGGATTCGCACAACCACTAACCATGAGTGGAAAACAGATATTCATATTGTATGAAAAATGGCCAAAGGATTAAAAGGGTATGTAAAGTTTTGAGCACAACTGTCTGCCTCGATGAAGACCTAGTGTCCAAACACGTTGGCGTTGAATAAATCTAATGAATGAGCTGTCTTGAATACCTTTTTCTTCAATCATATTTGCTGATCTGCCCGCTTATCCTGAATACGCCTTTTTGATCCAGTGAGCGCCTCTACTCCTCTCTCTTCAGTATACAACTGTATTACTGTTGCAAAAATGTAACTGAGTTACACTACTTTGAGTTACTTTTGGCAAAATATAAACTGAAAATAGTGAGAATAATGGCATGGTGCTAAAGTGCAGTCATAGATTTCCTTTTCCTCAGCCACGTCTATTCTCTCCTGTTTTATCTTGATGACAATACCTACACGAGCCTCTTTCTTCACCAGTATCCAACTTGACTTAGTGCTGCATTTTATTTGGGGGGAGTTGCACTTTGTTGTTGTAATGACTAATATATTACTGTACATTGTACATTATATTCCTCAGTTACAGAAAAAAGTAATATATTTCGCTAGCTACTTTGTAATACGTTACCCAAAACTGGATAGAAGTCAACATTTCTTTTCGATGCAAGTGAAGTCATTTGAGGCAACTCTTGTTTGTGATACTGGGCTACACAAAAACAAATTGATTGATTCTTTTCTTTCTTCCATTCTTTTTTGAGTGCATATAAACTACCAAAGCCATTCTATGTTGACTTAAAAGAACAAATTATGTAGTATTAGGCCAACATAATGTGAATTATTTATTCTGTATTTTACACTTTGTCAAAACATAGTTTTATCAAATATTCTGTATATAATGACATGAAAAAAACAAAAAAGCCTGTCCTTGCCTCACCTGAACCCATGGTGACTCCCCTCCCCACTCCCCCCAAAAAACACCACCCCCTTTTGGATTTCCACATGTGCAGATATACTATAGTTGTGCTATATTATAGTTTCATAACATGGTAGAATGTTTGATTGTTTTGGCCATTTTTCAGAGAATATGAATGATAACACAAAACCCTTCTTCACTCGTGGTTACCGATTTTTATTTATTATTTAAAATATCATAATGAGAACAGAAACTACCCAAATGTCCCTGATCAAAACTTTACATGTTGTGCATCTTGAAACAAACACCACTTTTTTTCAGAGCGTCCTGTATTTCAGCTGAAGTTATTTGTGTGTTATTTTTGTGTTTTTGTGATCATGTAAACTTTGTATCAGAGACATTTGAATAGTGTCTGTTCCATTATGATTTAAAAAGAGTAAACACAGTTCTTCGGCAGTAAATGGCTTCACACAACCACTAAGCACGAGTGGAAAAAAGGTTTTTGTGTTATCAGTCATATTCTGAGAAAAATTTCCAAAAAACAAACAAAAATCCTGCCAGAGAATGTAAAGTTATGAGCACAACTGTATGCATTTCAGTCATGTGATTTATTTATTCATTTGTTTACTCATGAGGTAGGGTGACCAGACATCTCAGTTTAGGCTCAAAACCGGGACAGTCCCAGTTTTGAGCCCTCTGTCCCATGTCCCTGTGAATTTATCTGAAACCATTCATTTGCCCAATTTTACACAACCTCTGTCCCAGTTGTGCCAGTTTTTCACTAGTGCCATGTCCAAAGCCGCATATTTACTTGATACTTTATGACTTTGGACCAAGACAAAAAATGTGACAAAAAATGCAGAAAAAATAAGAAAACATGGGAAAAATGAGATAAAAAAGCAAATAAATGTGAGGAAAATCATGAAAAAATGACAAAAAGGAAGAAGAAATACAAAAGAATGATGAAAAATGAAAAAAGACGAAAAAAATATGACAAAAATCACAATTAAATGTTATGAAAAACTTTTAAAAATCATGAGAAAAACTACAAAAAACCTGCAAAAAAAGAACAAAAATCACATAAGAAAATGACGAAAAAATGAGAGAAAAAAAAAGAAAAAATCTAATTTTTCATGATGAAAAATGAAAAAAGACAAAAAAATATGACAACAATCACAATAAAATGTTATAAAAACGTATAAAAAATCATGAGGAAAAACTACAAAAAAACCTGCAAAAAAAGAACAAAAAAAATATAAGAAAAGACGAGAAAAATTACGAAAAAATGAGAGAAAAAAAAGAAAAAATCTAATTTTTCATGATGAAAAATGAAAAAAAGACAAAAAAATATAACAACAATCACAATAAAATGTTATAAAAAACGTATAAAAAAATCATGAGAAAAACTACAAAAAAACAAAGAAAAAAAAGAACAAAAAAAATATAAGAAAAGACGAGAAAAATGACGAAAAAATTCGAGAAAAATTACAAAAAAAAAAAATCTAATTTTTATCCCAGTTTTTAATTTGAAAAACCCTATCATAAGGTGACTTTTAATGTTGTACCATGCATTATTTTAGCAGCTTATGTTGCTTTGCCCATGTTGACTGATATCCACATAACAGCAGGAAAGGTACTAAGGTAATATGGAGTAACGCTTGCTACAGATGTTACAAACACTGGCAGCTCTGGGTGTATTGACCTTCGGTGCGGCTGCGTGGCGCTCTGTCATTACTGGGTCTATCCAGTTTAAAGGGGATCGTGACAGATCTCACTGTGCTGTTTATCAACAGAGCCAAAGTCCAGAAGGAACACTGCAGCAATCGGTGCATCGCTGCAGAATTTCACAAGTTTGATCCAGAGTGTTGGCGCTGGGCAGACGATTGGACCTGAGCGGTGCCCATGTGTCCATCGGGTTTATGTGCGGAGCTATCGGCAGAAATAGCTCTAATGTTTCAAATGTCAGGAAAGTGCTGACTAAAACGGAGCGCAGTAAAGGCGACTCCAAGGACCACGTGTTCATGCTCGGCCACAAGTGCTCACTGGAAAGAGCTGGAATGTGTGTGGATTCTATCGAGTCTGCCCTCTGCCCATTTGACATCATTCATGGGGAAAACTTATGTAAGACGTAGCGTGCGTAGTTTGTTAGAAAACTGTTCTGCATTTCATAATCTAGAGACACTAAATTTTGAAGCTCTCCAACTTGAAAAAAAATAAATAAATAAACCTGTCTCAACACACTGCCTTTTCAGAAATTCTTAGCAAGGTCTGGAGCTTACGGCTTACGTGAACAAAACATTTCGTAGCCTTTTACATATTTTAAAGCACTTTTCAAAAACAAATTCATAAATATGTCATTACCGTACAGATCTACAATATGAATTTATCAAAAAAACAAAAGCCATTTGGATTTCCCCCCCAAATGGATAATTATTATTCTTTCCGCAATTATCATTGTCATAGAAAATATATTACAAAATTATTTTTGTATAATTTTAAAAGATTTTTCTCATTACTGCAACACCTTCTGAAATGTACAACCTTATTATTATTTTTTGTTTATAACTAGAGATGCACCGACACGATACTGGTAAAGGATAGAGGAGCCGATACTGGAAAAAATACAATATTGGTATCGATTCCAAATTCCAAATATCCGATACTGAACCGATACTTTCACCAACTTAACCTAAGTGAATATGGACCTTGAATCTGAATTCAAGTCATTGAAGTCGTTTTAGACTTTGCTATATTACTTTTGATCACTGCGCAAAATACTGCCTTTAGCCGCAGTATGCTAATGCTAGCTTCATCAATTATCAATTATCATTTCCTACATGTTACAGTCTGGGTCTGATCTCAGTGGCTGTGATAACATCGGTTGAATTGCTTCGGACCGTTCAGCGATCGGGGGAGGCGGGTGTTGTAGGTGACGTCCAGCATATGCAGGAAATGATAATATGGATGGCTATGGCCAGGCTAGTGATTGGGTAAAATCAGATCCAATCGTTTTGAGCTTTAAAAGGAGTTGACTCCTCCCACCTGATAACGGAGCTCAATTGCTCAATTGTGAAGATCCAGACCCTCTGTACGAAATGAGTACGAGGGTATGGTAAGACCAGGCTAATGATGCTCCATATGTTTCTACAAATCTACTTTTGTGAGATTCTCACAGCATTGGTTGGTTGGTATCGGTAGATATTCAAAATCCAAGTATCAGTATTGGAATCAAAAAAGCTGGATTTATCTATTTATAACTACGTAAAATGCAGTTTTTAAAAGTGATAATGGCTCCTCTTGTAGTTTCTTCTGATGCATTCTAAAATCAGGAGACATCATTAGTTTTTACTAAATGAACCCTGAATGTGTTGCGGTAATGATAAATAGGTTTCATCATTTCCTGAGACTGACCAACTTATTTGCTCCTCTATATCAGATCCTCTCAGAAGTCAGATCAGGTGTTTAGACGCCCATAAAGATCCCATTGCATCTGTTTACTTGGTGTGACTGGACAGTATTGAGTTGCCCCAGAGATATTCAAACTATACCATTTAGAGTACAACAACTGTGTGCGGCGATGGAGCAGGTTGATTTTCCTTTTTTATTTGTGGCCAGAACTAGTTCTCACAGGCTGGAGCTGGCGCTACATAATGAATGTCCTGAAAGACCTGAGCGAGGGGAGTGGAGAAGGGGGCGTTTGGGAGGTGGCGCACACGGGAGCACTTTGCAATGTGGGAAAGGAGTGAAGATGTCTGGGAACATGCCAGGTTTGTTGAAAGAAGCCACAGAAGCCGCTCGCACGTCTCCGAACCCTACTATCTGCAGGGAGCACATTTTGCGATGTGAATGACCTGGCCTGACACTGATAATGATTTGGTTAACTATTGACCATTCAGACGCCAATAAATGTGACACTGTTGCTTCAGAACCATCGCATGCTTGTTCGGCCTCAGCAGGTGAGCCAATCATTGCAGTCTATCTTTGGAGTCCAAACTTACCAGCTCTAAAGGCTTTTCTGTGTCTGCTCTCTCCACCCCTTAGCACGGCCCAATCACAACTCACGCTGGAGTCCACACATGCTGTAGGTGTCCACTGGGCTTCATAGAGTCATAGACACTGAGAGATAATGCAGTGCAGCTACAGGGTTAGTGAGGGTTAGTGAGTTGATGGACTCTATGTGTTCTATGACCCAATACTTCCATTCAAATCCATTGTGTCATCATGTCTTATCTCTGCTGCAGTGATCTGAATCATAATCCATAAACCAGCGGTGGGAGAAGGACTCAATATTCTTACTTACTAGGTGAAAGTGCAGATGCAGGACCAAGAATTTACTTATTAAAGTATCCACTGTAAAATGTACATTATAAGTAAACGTATTTTTAAAGAGTTTAATGTGCATGATTTTTTTTTTAATTCTTTGAATCAAACAAGGACTAAACAAAGTCTAAACCAGGTTTAAACTAGGTCTAAACTAGGTATAAACCAGGACTAAACAAAGTCTAAACCAGTGTTAATTTCGTCGACTAAAATATTTCGTCATAATTTTAGTCACAGTAATATTTTTGCTGACTGAAATGAGACTAAAACTAAATTAAAGTTAGTTCATGAGACTAAAACTATGACTAAAATCTCCAGATATTTTCGTCGACTAAAAAAAGATTAAATAAAAATGACAATAAGAGACTAAAATGATCCAAGCTTCAGTGAGTTCAGTTTGAAAGAGCTTTGTATCATTTCAATTCACCTCCAAAGGATCAGCTCTGTGTTTTCAATAATGTGGGACACTTCATGAAGCAGAGAATATTATTAAATATGTTTGAAAACAATAATATAAATGTAAAGTTTAGTCA
>OMNZ01110550.1:3114-22677 GCA_900303255.1 Lesueurigobius sanzi
CCAATCAGTGTTCATGTCAGGTAATCAGTTCTGTGTCACACCACAGATTGTGCTGCTTCCCACAGAGATAACTGGGTATTTCAATTTAATAATTACTTAAATGCACATCAGAGCCAGCCACAGTTGGGACAATTGTCTCCACAGTAAATTACATCTTGCTATTTTCTGCAACTGGTGTTTTTGCCAGAAGGGGAGTCTGTGCCAGCAGAGGATGAGTGTAGATGTTTTGTGCACTTAGGATGACAGTCCTTTGACTTCAAACTCTGACCAAAATGGTGTGCCCCTTTTATATTCTATGGGGCAAAAAATATTTTTACAGACAAGAAGTCACAGGTCATTTAACATACTCATGCTTTTAGACAGAGAAATGAATTTTGACAGTTAACAATTTATCTCTTTTGCTTTCCTATATGTCAGGTCGGACGGATCAGCGGGCAATGGCCTGAAGCAGTGGTCAGGCAGCCTGGATGTACCATACATGATCCCACTGGCTCAGGAGGGATCCTCATCGGAGCGCAGAGGATGTCCGTACAGCTCCCGGGCAAGGCGCAGTAACAGCTCAGAGGCCCTGCTGGACAGGTCCAGTTTGCCTGACGATCCTGCTCCTCGTAATGGGATGCCCCCTAAAGGGGGGCCATATAAGAGCTCTGAGACACTCACTGATGGGAAACTGCGACGCCTTAGTCCAGAAAGACATGTGGACAGCTCTGTGGAACAGGCAAAGCAGCGCCTGTCAATGGGTGGCAGAGCAAATGGAGGGTATAGTGAGCAACTGATGGATTATATCTGGGGCAAACAGCAGAAGATGCAGCAGCTGTATCAGTCCACAGGCAGGATCTGGGACGCGTCATCTCCTCGTACTTCTACTGCAGCGCCACAGTCCCATGCTAATGGATTCTCCCACTCACAGGTGCACCTCCCCAGTGCTGTGCCTCCCTTTAGCCCCTTGGTCTTACGAGGGTCCCAAGCTGAACTACGCAGGGTCAAAGTCACCAGAACCAAATCTTGTGGTCCATTTATTCCTTTGCAGCATGATGGTATACTACTGTCAGCCTACGAGACACCCCTTCCTTCTTCAGCCACCACATCATCCATTCCCAACTTACACCCATACCAGGCAGAGCTGTTGGGCCCTCCATTCACTCGTAGACCCCCACAGTTCTCTCTTCCCACCCCAGAAGACTCTACGCGAAGCCTTCATAAGGCCCTAGCGCTCGAGGGGTTGAGGGACTGGTACCTTAGGAACGCACTGGGGTATCCTTCTACATCTAAAGGCCAAGAAGCAGGGATCTCTCGCCTTTCACACCCCCACCCTCTGGTGCACCAGGCCCAGTCTGTTCAGGGTGACGCTACCAACAGCCACAGGCCTCATATGACCCAGTCTGCCAGCTTTCATGGGCACCCACTTCAGGGAAGGTCAGTTGAACTGCAAAACATATTTTTTCCTAAATATGCCAGAGATTATATTCTGCATATCACTTAGCTACCATTTGGTTTAACAGCAAATGTATCCATCAAATCTGTGATTAGACATGTTTACTCATGTCAGTAAGCATCATTTTGCTCACATTGGTCTTATACAGCAGTGGTCCCCAACCTTTTTTGCACCACGGACTGGTTTAATGTAGGCATTATTTTCATGCTTTCCACGTGTGGCAGTAAATACAGCAAGAATAGTTTAAGAAAAACTCACCAAACGCTGAATCAGAGGGAGCCCTGGGCTGGTTTCTTTGCGAGTAATTGCTTCTGCCCTTCTTGTTTGCATTTTTTTTTCCTTTCAAAAACGCGAAAGATTTAAATTTTTAAACACAGGGTGTGCAATATTATACAGAGCGGACTTAGTGCATGCAAGTGTCACCTGTAGCGACAAACCCAACTCCTGGTACTGTCTGTTAAAATTAAAATGAACTTTCTTTTTCTTGGAGGTCTTAAGCTCCTCTTCTGGCTCATCAGGTGGCCCTTTCCCATTGCAAAAAAAGTTAGTTTTTCTTACAAATTTTCGCTAGCTTGTGTGCTTACTACATAGCTTACTAATGTAGCTAGCTTTTACGTGATTATGCGTGATGCATCATAGTCGACTTTCTATCAGGAGTTTTATTATATATCTACGGACAAGCTTATTGCTGTGTCAAGAGGGACAGACCAAAGTCAAATTGCAGAATTTGGAAAAAGGGGAGTAGTTGTTGTGGTAGGTGCTCTTGTTTTATTTTATTTATTTATTGTTTATTTGGTTGGGACAGTGCATGTTAATGAACATACGGAGAACCATGCATGTAAACACACCACTCCGGATTGTAGCCTTTGGCTAATTTCCATCTGTTGTCCCACACTCGCACTCACAAACTCACTCTCATTCATCCTGATCTATTGTACATGTTTTTAGTGGTAGGGGAAACCGGAGCACCCGGAGGAAACCTAGACACGAGGAGAACATGCAAACTCCACACAGAAAGGCCCTGTCCTGGCCCGGGATCGAACCCGGGACCTTCTAGCTGTGAAGCACGAGCGCGTGTGCTACCGTGCCGCCCATTCAGGATGAACGCGTTTCAACAAAAAAAAAAAGAATTTGGATTTTGGAGATTATTTACAATTTCTGTGCGGCCCAGCAGCAAATGCGTCACAGACCGGTACTGGTCCGTGGCCCGGTGGTTGGGCACCACTGTTATACAGCATTATATAAAGAACTGGCATGTACTGTATGTTGCATATTTTGTGCACCAGAGTACTGTTTTACTTCACTCTTTTCACCATTACAAATGAATAGCTTGTTCATCTGTGGTTTTACACTCGTCTCAATTATGCAACACTATTGATCGGTTTGGCGTTCCTCTTTTGCAGATCAATGGAGTTCTCTCTGTATCAGGAGAACGCACCGGACGCCTCTCCTAAGGAACCCAGCGCCGACCCAGGCACTCTCGTCTGATATAACCGTAGGCAATCACACCTCACCAAAACATGCTCAAATGTTGATACAGCGTGACCTCAAAAGAAAAACAAAACACTGCAACCTCAGCAGAACATGACGGGAATGAATGAAAAACTGGAGTTCCACTGTGTGAATAGGCCTTGGCAAGTCCTCTGCTGTCCGTGCAGATACCAGAGAACTGTATGTCCAAGGCCAGTGCTGTCATGCACGTTTATTTATGACAACAATATGCTGTACACAAACACCTATTATCTTCTTCCTAGTAACCATGGAAATCTCCAGATATACTTTTTTACAGAATATATACAACTCTAAATTACTATTTTATACTCTCTGGCATACGTATAAAGAACAGTTATATAAAAGAGGTAATTTATTGCTCATTCATTATGTGATGTACTGATGTTATATGTCATAATTTGAAATGTATTAACACACACTGGTGAATGTGCTCATGTGAAATGCAAAAAAATTGCTTCATTAGCCGTTAATTCCTCATTTCATTTCTCTTTTATATATTTAATAATCGAAACAGGCCATAAACTGTAGAGCGCAGCTGTAGCGATTGGGAGTGCCTAAACATTCTTACAAGCATACATTGGTTAGACAACTTTAAAGTGCTTTCTATTAATGTTGAACGCTAGGATGAAGCCTCTGCAAACGGACTTTAATCAAAAACCACAAAATGATCAAGATGTCACGTCGAGAGTCCGGAAGGAATGTATGTCGTAATTATGGTCATTTCGATCCTGCTGCTGACGATAAATGTAGCGTGTGTTTTGAGACACCTTAAGTTAATTTGAGGGCTTTTGAGAAACGGGCAGCGAAGGGCACATGACTAATGTTAAATCGCTTTTTTGTAGAGAATCTGAGTGTTATATGAAGCACTTTATGAACATCTTGAGCCTTAAATCCCTATGAATAAAGAGGGTGATAGGTTTGTACAGGGTTACAGTTTTTCTCAATGGCTTGGCATATGACCGCATGAAAATCACATAGGTCTTCATACTAATCTAATTACTCACTTATTCATTAGATACGTAGAGATACTTTAGCTCCAATGTATGTGTATGCATGTCTTTGAATGCTGCGTGACAACTAGTGATGGGCAAATGAAACCGGAGCTCTTGGGCTTGTATCGCTCTTCCTGAAGCAAATTGTTTCGAAGCACTGCACCGGAGCGTCTAACACACTACAGCTGGTCACGTGACCAAAGTGTTGGCATCTCGAAAAGTGTTTCATTCTCACTGCGTCAAAGCATTTTTTTGGCTCAGTGTAAATTTATGTCTGTCTTAAAATAACAATAACAAAATAATTAATGTGAGGATAGAATAAAGAAAGAAATCCGGATATAGGTCACTTACTGTATAGGATAATACACATATCTGAGAATATGTACACATTTACAAGTATGAAATACAGATATAAGATACTAAATACAAAAAAATAGAATACTAAATACTAAAAAATAGAATGATTGAACTGAATTTTTCAATATACAATATAAACAAAGCCAAAGCAGATAAACATGAAGTCCGTTTGTATGAACAATTATCCAGTTATCTATCACAGAGCGGTGAGTTATTGTATAGCAGTATAGACTATAGAGTATGGTATGAACATGCTCTTGGCGGTGCTGTAAGTAGCTCCTTTGTCCCTCTATAGTTCGGTGAAGTGGATGTGCAGGATTGTTCATGATGGAGAGCATTTACTCTATAGATATTGTAAATATGCACACATTTCCCACGCTTGCCAGTAAGTGCGTTCGTGGTGCAAGTTTTCTGTGACTGGCAGTGAAAAAAGTCGATCTAAGACAACCTAAGACAATGTGGTACTAGGTCAGCTTTTACTGAGTGAAGTAAAAATATCCTTCACAAACGTTTTAACCCTACATGTCCTGTGTCGGCGCGAGCTGCCTCAGGGCAGGAGCATGAGTCACCTGCTGGAGCAGTGAAATATAGTGAACAGTCACAGAACAGATGTTATTGGTCTATGATAGTTTTGACCATTCAACATCAGTAACAGGATGTTTGTCAAAATAACCAAGGCATCACTAACCTGGCGTGTGCCAGATTGATATGCGTATCTCTCTGATTTGAGTTCTACGCATTATCAATCTGGAAAGGCTCTCGTACAATCCAGTCGGGAAAGGGAGGGTTCGTTATAAGCAGTACTTGAAGATAATTGGGTGAAGCGCCCGATGGTAGCCGCCTACCATAGTCAGCGGCAGAGCGTCTCGGTGTGGCATCATAGCACCATGTCCCGCCTTAAACCCCAATGGAGGCACGTCATTGGTCCCGCAGCTTTCGGAGTCGAGCCCGATCGTAAGGGATTGGAGCCTTTCAAGATGTATTCTCACATTTGTGAAATCACAAATCTCGTGAGAATACATCTTGCAGCGCAAGGTTAAGGCATCACACCTCGGCCTCCACTTGTTGGTACTTCATTCAACGTTTGCCCACAAGATGTCAGTGTTCATACAGATGAAGCAGCTTTGAGATTTTAGAAACAATTTGCCAGAGAAGCCTCCACGTGTTACAGGGCTTCACTCGCTCATCACCAGTGACAACCCATTTCAAGACTTTACTCATATTATGAGTAGGGTTGGGTACCGTTAAACGATACCGGTATGGTATCAAAAAAATAATTAAGGTACTACCGGTACTATCGAAAAAGAAATTGGTACCAAAAAAATATTTTTCTTTAGAAAGCAAATTTTGATGCCTGATGGGACTGCACTAAAGAAAGTGACTTAGGTGTTTCAGCTCAAATAAATGATAAAAACACTAAAAGAAACTATTTATTTAATATGTATTTTATTGAATAAATTACCATTATTGCTCTGTTTTATGGTTCTACAACAAAACTAAAAATCAAGAGTATAAATTACTTGATTTGAGAATATTAGTCTTGTTTAGAGCAGTTTTGACTAGATTTGACATATTTACTACTGTCATCTATATTATTTGGTTTATTTCATGACAATTTCCTTACCCCATTGGCAAATAAATTTAAATAAAAAAGGAAATATGTAGAAATGTATTGAAACAAGTCAAAAACACCTTAGAACAAGTGGTCTAAAACAGCTACAATTTTGATTAAAAAGATTAATTTTGGTCATTTCAACTTTCTAGATGATTTACTTTTTTGTGTAGATGACAAAATAATTTACTATAGGTATCGAAAGTTCAGGTACCGGTATCGTAAACCACATATCGTTAAAGTACTAGTATCGGGAAAAAATACGATACCCAGCCCTAATTATGAGTAGACCAGTCCAAGTCTTGAATCTACAGCAGAGAGGCCAATGTAAACACTTTAATGTCCACACGTGCATGCACATTAACTTAACATTAACATTCATTTATCCTCAAATACATAACATGCCTGTTTTCAAATACCATGGCAATTAACAGAAATACTTTATTACTGGACAATTTGGTTTACTTGTTGTAAATAGGTCTTTAGGTCACGTGCTGTAAATCTCTAATAGACCCTTATAACATTCAAATTGAGGTGGAGAAGTTTCCAAACGGTGCTAAAGAATGTGAAAACTTGGCCCTCTTAAGATCAGATAATCCATCATTGTCATTATTGGTTTTAAGCTATTGAGAAAAACTATTGCAGTGAAATGGTTAAACAGAAGGAAGATTGTCTCCTGGAGGTTTACCTGAGCATAAGTCTGTACATAGTGTGGATTGTAGTTTGAGTAAGATGAGTTTTAGACTAATATTTTAACTACTAATAATATTTATTACTTACTGAATACTTAATAACCACTCTCCCCTTACAATTTTTGACTCTTTGACCCTTATGTGAGCACTATGTAATTAGACAGAAATTGAAGGCTGTTGCTGTGTGGAATGATGCTGTGAGCTGGTCTCACACTTGGTTGTACCATTGTTTTTTTTTACTCTTTTCTCTTTCACAAAGATATTTTCTTTACATGAAAATGATCATTTTATTGTTTAGTTGTGTAGGACTTTCTGGCCTAGTATTGATGTGCACCTATTTTTGGGATGCATTTGCAATTTGACCAACTTTCTATTCATTAAAAAAAGGTTTGGCCACAGTTTTCAACAGAAAATCGAGGAACCGTATGTTACAGTGGATGAAATGATAACTTTAAAATGTAAAAAAAAAAGCTGCTTGTTTCAGAAGTACTAAGAAAGGAACACAAAAATGCTGCAAAGTATGCAAACAGAATATTTTTTATGTTCTCTGCTTTTTGGGGCAGTTTTTCTTCATTTAGTCTGTATAATTAAACTGTTCTGTGAGTGTTAATTCTTTTTGTCCCTGCCCTCTCAGTATTACGCATAACAGAGCTCATTCCAGCTGAAGTTGTAGACCAAACTGCTGTGCACTGGGGGCCCTAAATGTATTTTTCATACAGTGTATTCTGTAAGTTAAAAGAAATGAAAGACATTCAAACTATATTCTATTTATTAACAATGTTTTGTAAGTATCTTCTGTAGCTTTGTTTCATCTGCGCAAAAACTGGCCATGTGTGTAAATCCTTTACCGAGTGTGTTGTCAATATATGATTGATTTAGTTTTATATCAAGTGCAGCTCATGTATCTGTTATTACCAGGTCTTTGAAAAAGGCTCTGGTTGGTCAATACTGTATGAGAGTGTGAAATCATTCTAATAAATAAAGTGTCATGTCCAGTGTTTGGTTTGATAATAAAGCAGTCAAATAAAGTAAGTGGCAAAGGTCAATCACAATTGTATCAAATATCCACTAAAGGCTGTAACACATACACATTTATTTGCTCATTGCGGTTTATTAATATTATTTATCAATATTTCAATAAAATGTTTCTATAATCACAATTTCAACAAATTAAGATCATTAGATCCTGTACCCATGGATCAAGCAAAAAAAAAAAAAAATAGTATAGGTTAGGTGACATTCTGAAATCATGATCATGTTCAAATTGTATTCACCGTTAATCAGTGGTGGAAAGTCACAAAGTAAAAAGTACAAATTATAGGTACTTATACTTTACTTAAGTACATTTTATGATGAATACTTTTTACTTTTGCTTCACTACATTTCAGAGCCTGTATCTGTACTTTCTGCTCCACAACGTTTTAAAATTGGGTTAAAAGTATTTTATTTTCAAAGTGACCTCTGTGATGAACTGGTTCAGTCCCAGTTTAGACCTGTGTTGCGGGATGTGCCTTGCTTAAGTGTTTAGCTCAGGGCAGAGCGGTGCGTGAACGCGTGAGAGTGTGTGTGCGCGTGACTGAGGCGCGCGCCTGAGAGTTGCCCGTGTGGAAGACGGCGGTGTGTGTGCTCTGTGATGACCGGTGAAGCGATAGAGACGGTGACCGGGGCAGATAGCGAGTATATGTGCTGTAAAATAAGTGCAGTCTGCTAATAAAGCCCACTCTTCAGCAGAACCGCCTGTTGTTTCGGTGCTATTATACCATATTTCTGCCAGCGTGAAGTTTAGGGATTTAACCCCGGAGGAAAAGCTGCCTTCGGCCCTGGAGAAGACGGACGGATCTCCCCTGTGTCCCCCAACCACGGCTAGGAGACGAAAGCAGGAAAGGTTAACACCTGGTTTAGTCCCAGTTTAGACCTGGTATAGACCTGGTTTACTCCCAGTTTAGACCTGGTATAGACCTGGTTTAGTCCCAGTTTAGACCTGGTATAGACCTGGTTTAGTCCCAGTTTAGACCTGGTATAGACCTGGTTTAGTCCCAGTTTAGACCTGGTATAGACCTGGTTTAGTCCCAGTTTAGACCTGGTATAGACCTGGTTTAGTCCCAGTTTAGACCAGGTCTAAACCGGGACGAAACCAGGTCTAAATCAGGACTAAACCATCTAAACCGAGACTTCTAAAAACGTGAACGCAACCTATTAAAGAGATAATTATAGCCATAAACAAACAAACTATAGTTACTGCCACATAATGCGTATCTAAGCATGAATACTTCACGCATGGCCTCCAGTATGTGCTTATCTACTGTGATTACAAACACTGTGGTGTGGTGTTGGTTGGTGGTTGACTGTTTGGCAGCGCGCGCTATTTCCAGACATGTGAGAACCGCCGCCGCGTGCGCAGAGGAGGCACGCGCACAGCTACTGTCCTCGCGCTTGTCTGTTTTTCTCCCTCCGACCGATTTCCAAAAATATTCAAACAAGGGGCGCCACGGCAGTGAAGGACGAGGCACACAGGCAAGTAACCTCATGTTTTCTTAGTTGTTTCTTAATGTGTATGGAGACTCTGGATTCTGGATACGATGTGCTGTGTAAGTTTTGTCAAAAGTGATAAGATGTCCGTTTGAACCAGTCAAAACTTAACAAAAGCAAATAAAAAAAACAAAAAAACAAAATTAAAGAAAATAGGTGTGAGGATTATCAACATTATAGATTATGCATATTACACGTGAGAAGAGGAGCCAATTAATAACCGGAAGTGGGTTTGAGCCACACTTCAGCAGCAGCACATGTTATTTCTTCAGTAATAACAAGCCATAAGCTTCACAGTGTGGCAATGTTAACTTTTTAAACCGTATAAACGACATGTGAAGCACTTTCCCAAGAGATAACCAAAGTTGAGTTGCTGCAGCAGAGTCAGGAGCTATTTACGTTGACATGCCATTCATCCTGCTAAAAATAACGACCCACTGTCACTGGCTCTTTGGAAATGTCAAGTAACTCTCTGCAAACAACAAGGTGCAACTGGTCAGTCATGTCATGAAGTGCATGTGACAGCAGTGTTAATTTTGGCAGCAAATTTAAATTTAGTTTTAGTCTTAAGTCTTTTGACGAAAATGCAATTTGATTTTAGTCAAGATTTAGTCAAAAGAAATTGTGTAGTCTAATTATCAACAAAAATCCCGGGTTAATTTAGTCGACTAAATTTGAGATATATTGACTAAACTTTACATTTATATTATTGTTTTCAAACATATTTCATAATATTCTCTGCTTCATGAAGTGTCTCCCACATGAACAAACACAGAGCTGATCCTTTGGAGGTGAATTTAAATGATATGAGGCACTCACTGAAGTTTGGATCATTTTAGTCGACGGAAATATCTGGAGATTTTAGTCGTAGTTTTAGTCTCATGAACTAACTTTAATTTAGTTTTAGTCTCATTTTAGTCAGCAAAAATATTACTGTGACTAAAATTATGATTAAATATTTTAGTCAACGAAATTAACACTGTATGACAGGATTCAATGTTTCATAGTCTTGTAATATCCAAATGCGTTTTTAGTTATTAATGTTCAACATTTATTATTTTGGTTCTCTGGACACCAACCAATCAGTGTCTGTTTGAAATGTTGCTTCTTTAGGGCATACTAATGACAAGTTAAGAATAAATGGTGTTATTTCTTGCAGAAAATTGGTGTTTGTTTAAAACTATGTGGTTCTCCTTTCAAAATCTGCTCTAAAGACATGACATTTCGTTTTTTAATACAGGTAAAATACTTAGTCGATAGATTAATCGATTACTAAAATAATTGATAGCTGCAGCCCTAAAAACAACCCTAAATCTTTTTGTAAGTCGTGGGGTGACACTGCCGGCAAACAGGTTTTGGGCTAGTTTTATCTCTAAACACAGTGGTTGATTTTGATAATAGGTTTCTATGTATTTCTGCAAATTGGCCTATGCATCTTTCAAATTTATATTTAGTCCACAGTTATCTCTGGCCTTTTTACTTTGTAAGAGCGCTGCGGCCCTCTTATAGGGCTCTGGACTTTGGGAATGGCTGTCTTAACATATAAACTTTCACCTGGAAGAGCTAGAGAGATCGTAAATTCAATGAATATTTTCTCAAAATGCATTTTTCTCACGATGACAACACTTTAAGGAGCACTATGCAACTTTTTAAGTGAAAAATAAAATCCTGATATTTGTGCATATTTGATCTTTTAGTGACCCAGTGGCTGTATGAGTGCATTTGGCTTTGACTTTGACTGAACATTTCTTTTAACAGCTCACACTTTGCAGAAAAAATATTGAGATATATATCGTTTATTGATATTCAACCTAAATATATCGGGATATGACTTTTGGTCCATATTGCACAGCCCTATTAGTAAGTAGACAATGGTGGCTCCTCATTGCCAAAGACAGACTGAATACAGTTTGTTTTGTGTGATAATATGCATTTTGCATCAATAATTAGATGGATGAAAGTACATTTTTCTGATAGACCTATGTAAATATTTAGCCAAAAGTGGCATTTCACTCTACAATTGTTTGTGTAGGTTCTCAGTCGTACAGGAGTTGTACGACTGAGATGACCAAATACAGTACAATTGTATTTGATAATCTTTTTCCAATAGCCATCATAGTCTCTAAAGAAATCTGAGTGAACCACTGTAACCCAGCCAAAGTCATATTGCATTATTATTTTGATGTATTCCATGTGGGTAGGTCTTGCTATTGATTTTAAGTCGATTTCAGCAGAAAATGTTCATTTCGGACCATCCCTAGCTGGAATATCATAGAACAGGGCGGTGTAGCATGTAGTAAGACAAGCACTTGAGGGTCATACTAAGAAGCCTATTAATAAGTTACAGAGGGGTTCAAAACTTTCAATGGAAAGCTTCCAGGTTCCAGAGCCCGTCCTCGTGTGTGAACTGGCTTCACAGAGAACTAGCCAATTGTACCTCCATCATTAATATACACGCTATGGTCCCGACCCACCGGTTGCGAACCACTGCTGTCCATGGTTGTGTCGTTCATCTCCAGCCTTGCTCTGTTTAATCCCACAGGCCCCGGGTGTGGACATGTCGTCATCATACGCAGCTGCCATATCAGCCCTTATCACAAGCGGCCTCTCAAATACACCCAGCCAGGCCCGTTCACAAGCTTCACAACCAGCGCCACAGTCTGCTGAGAGCCCCGGCATCAGCGAGCCACTGCTAAGACCCAAGTCTCTACACAAACACTCGCAACCGCTCGACCTAACTGCCGCCTTTGAGGAACAGCAGGAAAGCCCAGAAGACTATCGTGTTGGTAGGAAAGACCAGTGCAAACTAGGGCTGCACGATCAATCGAGATCGAATCGACATCGCAATTTTAAATACAGCAATAACCGAACCCCAAAGGATGAGGTTTTTTTTCTGCCTTGTGTCTCCAGCGTTTTGTGAAGCTGAAATGTAATAAATGAGTACCACGATGCATAGTAGCAGTTTTAGAAGTATATTTTGATGACAACACTAGGCCTGGGGCAATAAACAATAATTGTCAATTCCAAACATGCGGGCATTTCCCCATATACTCACTACAACGTGACCCAGTGTCGGTGAAAATATCGCACTTTTGCCTCTATAGGCAGGTTGTTATATAGTCAAACGACATTTCCTCACAGTGTGACATCACAAAGATCCTCTCAAACCAAATGATAACCACTCAAAGTCCAATGCATTTCAATGAGCCGAGACCAGTGTTAACTTTTCACCGATGCTAACCGCCATATTGATTTGTGACGTAAGACCGGAATTGTCAATATCAGTAATCATGTTGAAAAGAAGGCACAATTAGTTAATAATCGTAGTATTTTTTTCATATTTGACATCGTTTCCATGGGGCATTGAAAGTCAAATGAATTGTGCCAAAATGAAGGCCTTAAATATCATTAAAAAGTATTCAATTTAATTCAAACTGGCATTACAAGTACAGTACATTTCTTGCACAATAATGAAATTGCTCTGCTATTTTTACTGCATAAGTTTGTTGAAAATACAAAAATTCAGTTTCAAATCACATTCAGCTGCACTTTTGGCTTAACTCGCAAATTAGTTTTTGCACAAAAGTTGCCTGTTGTGTCCAATTTTATTTTGAATATCATCATTTCTCCTCATCCCAACTTTAATGGAATGTTTTTGGGCATGAAAATGGAATTAAAAAGTCATTTGATTTGATTTTCATAAACCCTGTTAAGATAATTGTCATAAAAGCATGGCCCCAGACTAGAGCACATGGCTAATGTAATGTAGTGTCCCACTGTCAGTCCAGCTACAGCAGAAACTGGGAAATATATTGTGATTATATTGTGAATTGCAATCATTTTGACCAAGTTAATAGTGAGACAGAATTTCCATATCATCCCATACCTAGACAATACACAATTGCATGACAATATACAACACAGTGTTTCCCATTAGTAACAGAGACTATAGAATAATCTTTATTGTCATTGCAACAAGTACAGCGAATACTATGGTGGCCTCTCATGGTCTAATGTTCTCCCCCATAGACTAAAAACAAGTTGAGCAAGATATTTGGACAGGAATTAAATTGTTGTTTGCTTCTTTTCTTACTATACACATTAAAATAAAACTTCTTATAAAATAAAATATCAGTACAAAGTGACATTTTACACCAAAATGGATATGAAATGATTTAAAGGTAGATCACCAACACCACCATCATCTCTATTGAATTTGTGGGAAACACTGCAACATGAATATATATTTTTAAAATCGCAAATCTGTAAAAAAAAAAAATCGCAAATGTATTTTGTCAAAATCGTGCAGCCCTAGCGCAAAGTGACCATTTGGTGATGACTCATCTTAGTGTAATATGTTTCTATGTCCATGTTTGACTGCAGGAGGTTATTATCCTGTCGAAACTGGTGACATTTTTGTCGACCGCTACCAAGTGGTGAAGAAGTTGGGATGGGGTCATTTCTCAACAGTTTGGCTCTGCTGGGATATGGTGTAAGTGAAGACATCTTCAGCTGGGCTGTCAGGTTATATTATACAGCGTGATTTATTAATGATGGCTGATGTGTTACAGGAAGAGCCAGTTTGTCGCTCTGAAGGTTGTCAAAAGCGCTCAGATCTTCACAGAGACGGCACTAGATGAGATCAAGCTTCTTAAATGTGTAAGTGCAGTGCAGGTGTAGGTTTTTGCCTCAAGGGGTTTCAAAAATGATTGTGCATGATCTTGATCCTTTTCTGATCCCTTTATGGATAGAATTCTGTGGGGGGATGCAAAAGCCAGACCAGTTGAGAATCACTGCTACAGATACCACAAAAATAAGCTCAAGCCACCAATCACTCATTTAAGGACAGTGAAGTTAAGATTTGAACTAAAGAAAAATAGATGATTTGAGCGGGGAATGAAAGAAGCTATTTTAGTGGGGAAAAAAGAGACAAAACCCCTCCATGAACAGGAATGAGGGCATTCGCTTTAATTTAGCCCCAGCACAGCATCCTTCACCCAAAACCAGCCCTCTGTCATGCTAATGAGACTGGGCCAGAATCCAAGGCAGGACTATAGAAAGTAGCCGTTTAGAACAAAGTCCAGGGCAAGACAATAGGAAGGTAATGGGCTTTAGGTAATGTGATTAGATGTGAGTAGGGTTGTTGAGGCAGAGACTGACAACAAAGGTGTTTTTTTTAGAACAAAGAGAGGTAGGACTTACAGGTAAACTCCTCCTACTGGTCTAAAATCCACTGGCATCCAAGTTTGCTCAGTGCTGTCGAAGCTCTTTGGATGAAGAGTGAAACGTCCTACACTTCAACTACAGAGTAGAGATGAAGATTGAAGAATCTTTGCCTACGATGGTTCTTGTTACATTAATATAAACAACTTCCAACACAAAGTGATCTGATCATTAATGCATTGGAAATGTTATTCTGTTACAGTATTTCAAAATCTAAAACACAAAGACCGGCGATAGTGGCCAATATGAGCCCATTTCACTACTTTAGTTACGACTATGTCTTAGCTTCTGTCCCAGCCTCGATTGGCTGAAGCTAGCCTTAGCATACTGCTGCTAACTGCAGTATTTTGCACAGCAATCAAAAGTATTATCGTCGAGGGTAAAACTAATTCAATGACTGAATTCTACAGGTTAAGAGCTTTAAAATGAGGGATATTTGTAAGTGGATGTTCCAGTATTGTCTGATATCTGATACGAGTGGCGGATTGGTGCATCCCTAAAAAATACCTTCATTTCATTGCAAACTGATGAAAGTTTGTAAATTATGTGAGAAATTAAAAATACATACAGTATTACTAACAAAAAGTGTCCAGAACCAATGACTGATTGGTGAGTGCTTATAATGCAATGTTTCTGTGAGAGGTCAAAATGTTAAGAGTGTCTCAAGCCAAAGAACAACAGCTGCCTGCTATTCTCTGAACAGTGGATACATTTGTTACTTATGACAAGTACATTTTAGGTTTAGCAACATACACAGGTCTTAAAGATAATGTACTGAAGGTTTTTATATGTACCTATGTATTATGCATATTTATACACATTATTGATATTTATATTGTGTCCTTCCCAGGTGAGGGAGAGTGACTCTAAGGACCCCAAAAGGGAGCAGGTTGTGCATCTTCTCGACGACTTCAGGGTCTCTGGAGTAAACGGGGAACGTATCTTTTTCAGAGAAACATAAACGGATCTATGTTTTGTTTCTTTTTGAAACAACACTTTCCCTATATCTGATTTTTTGTGTATAAACAATACAAGATTGTCAAATTTAAGTTGTTTGTTGCCGTCGAAACAACTAGCTTGCTTATTCTTGGCAGATAAAATAGCTTTATTATTACTGGTAGAATGAATTAATATTTTATTAGAATCATACACACATGCGCCCAGTCCATATGGGCTTATATGACACTATAAACATTATATGGAAGATAACCATAAATTAAATAATAATATGAAAATGATTGCAATATACAGTAAGACTTCAAAATCAAGAACCAGGATACAGCACTTTCATTGTTAAATAGATTTTTTTCATCAAACTAAATACAGTAATTCTGAAATTATTCTACAATGGGGTTAGTTTAGTTTATTTATTTGAAGGACATCGTGCTGTTACATTAAAAAGATGTCTGCACCAGATTTAGCTCCATGCCACTTTCCATCTGTACGGCAAAATAACGTAAAATGAAATGCATCCTCCACTAAACAGGTACAGTACAGTACAGTACATCATCTGTTCTCTTCAGAGACTCCCTTGTAATGACCCACCTCCACCTCTAGAGGCAGTACTCCTGCTCTGAGCTGAGCACACAGACACCTCTGTTCTCTTTTTAAAGTACATTAACATAAAGCACTGTGGAGAAATAATCCAAACTGAACAAGTCCTTAATTTAGGTTTATTTAACGATTACAATTTCACACAATATATACATAATATATACACATAATATCTGTCTGTAGTTTGTTATTTTACACACTAAATTAATACAATGATTGTGAATTTACATTCGATAATATTTGAAGGACCTCCCACAAATGTTTACGTTTCCATATATGAGACTGATTTAATTCCACTACTTGAAAACATAAATGCGTTCAGAGCCTTTAGCAGCCCCTCAGATGTGTGCATGGTCCTTGAAGTGCTGGGACATCAAGTGCTAAGATGGATCATAAAGTCCATGTACACGGGACTGCCCCTGCCCTGTGTCAAGAGCATCATCAGGCAGGTACAGCCCTGTGTGGAGGTGCAGTGAGCCCATCGCAGCACAGGCAGAGAGAGCTCATGTAGGTCTTTGTTTCAGGTGCTGCAAGGCTTGGATTACCTTCACACCAAATGCAAGATCATCCACACAGACATCAAGCCAGAAAACATACTTCTGAGCGTGGATGAAGAGTACATAGAAAAGCTCGCAGCCAGCACTAAACTATGGCATCTACCGGCGCCGCCTGCGTTGCCCAACTCGCCAGGTTAACATTATGATACTTTCACTATTTGTAATTTAGTTTGTCAAACATGTTTTGGGGGTTTTTCGTGGAGGGGCTGGACGTTTGTGATCGAAACCTTTTCACCCTTGTGTATTTTTCCTACATTTTTTCCTGATGATGATGAATTTAAAATCTGCCAGTGAACAAAAACTCCAGAGATAAACAGGTTGGCCAGCAGTACTTGTGACTGTTTTCTTCCATTTACTGTGGATTATTTACTTAGTTTTATATTAATTGTTAATAATTCTGACCTTCAAAGAGTTTGTCCAACTTATGGGGGAAGCTGACTGGGGTTTTCCATTCGCTGGGGGAGTGGGTAAGATGATGAACGTTATGCTGCTTTAGCTCTGTCCTGCTTGATGGCACCTACAGTTTGTCCAGTAAAGGACCAGAAATCAAAACTCAAAGCAACATTATGTAAATTCTGTTTACAATTTGGCCTGGGTTTAATTTACAAAACCATAAAATTGTATTCGCGACTATGACAGTTACATAGTGTTGCTCAATACTTATATACGTATCTACCTATGCAATACACCACATGTACTCGATGAAGCTTTCACTGTACTTGCTTGCTCGTTTGTAATTCGCTGTTCTCCTCTTGTGCCTGATTTACCGGTAAATTTGCATTGCCAAAAGAAGAGTTAGAGTGGCTGTTTTACTTGTTATTTAAAATGAGCACACAGTGTATGCAACCTCTTTATCCACACTATTGTGTTCACTGCACAGTGGCTTTAATTTGCATGATTCCCTGCACTTCACCGGCAGGCATGATGTTGCTGTGAGGAACCACTTGTGTTGTGATTTGTGCTTTGAAACTCTTACTGTTTTCTGATTTTCCCTGTAGTCCAACAAAGTCTCAAAGCGGCCACTGGAGCGGCTGACGAGGAGAGACCGGAGTAGACGTGGACAGAAGGCTGTGCACAAAGACAAAGCTGACATTCCCTTTTGTGATGCGAGTGATTACAGCCACTGCAGCAGCATGAAGCTCTCAGGCCTGAGCCTCGCTATGAGGAGACAGACTCTGCTGCTCGACGAGCGGCTGGACTCCTCTCCATACAGATACAGAGAGTCCATTTGTTCACTGCCCGACCTGAGCAGACCTTTTAATGGCCCCAGGTCCATGTTTCTGCCTCAGGCAGCCTGCAAACAGCCACCTCTGCACACTCCACACAGTAAGATCATGTTATCAGTAATTACACTTGTGTTATCATTACTTTGTATGTTGAATATTACCATTCTTCTAATATCTTATAGGTGCTGGTGAAACCTTGGACTTATTAAATCCACAGAATGCTGATAAAATCAAAATAAAGATTGCAGATCTTGGCAACGCCTGCTGGGTGGTGAGTGAGAGTCTCTCTTGACTGACAAATCTAGATTTATGTAAGTTATGTACTTCATATGTGTAATTTTAGTGCACACCTGCACAGTTTCTGTTTGAGTCTAAAGTCTCAGATATGAAGAGAACGTGGTTTAGACTAAACAGAGTACTCTTTTGTCCGGAAAAAGTGGTGTTCTTGGTCGTCTGAGAATGTCTGATTTCACACTTCATTGCATGTTAATATGGTTCATATAGATGTTATATTCATGATATTTAGGATGTATTTGCAACAGTTTGATATAAACAAATAGATTTTTGCCCTGAAAATCAGTAAACTTTCTCCATTTCCTGTCTGCATTCATGGGGTGGTCCCCAGCTCCAGAAAGTCTCATAAACTAGACTTTAAGTAATTTTCAAATTCTATATCCGGGCCTTAGTGCAGATTTTCAGTGGCGCAGATGGTAGAGCGGGTTGTCTCATGACCAGAAGGTCTGGGGTTTGAATTTGGACACCCACGAGTGCACACTGTTGTTGTGTCCTTGGGCAATACACTTCACCCAGATTGCGAAGCGCTTTGGATGATTTGTGTCTTATGAAAGCGCTATACAAATAAGATTCACTTTCCCCTTAAGTTACTTCAGTCACATCAGTCTCTGAAATGAAATGAGTCTCGTTTGCATGTAACAACAAAGTAATCCATCTGGAAAAAGTTACTCTTTTCAGTGCTTCTTTATTGAATAGATGAATGTTTACTTCATCCTTTAGTTTTTAAAGTAAAGCCTGTTTGGAAATACAGTTTTAGTCCCTTTTTAGTCCCTTTTAGACCTGTTTAAATCTTTGTAAAGTTTAGGTGTCACTAGGAGCTGAGTACTTGATGAGATGGTATTTTACCTGGTGTGAAAAGTTTTAAGAAACACTGCTGTGCTCAGTTTACCTAACTCAAATATAAAATGTTAGCAAAGCAGAATAATGAATGTATTCTACAGCACAAGCACTTCACGGATGGTATCCAGACGTGTCAGTACCGCTCAGTAGAGGTCCTTATCGGCGCCGACTACAACACTCCAGCAGACATTTGGAGCACGGCCTGTGTGGTAAGCACTACTCACTACTTATACACATTTATTTTAATACAATTATTATTTTTGCATTTTGTATCTTTATATTGCCTTTACAGTTTTTCCCAGTCGCTTTGGCACATTTCTCAGATCAGAACTGATGTTTCCAAAATTTTAAGTACATTTCTCAAAATATTTTGTACAAACAGCAAAATACAATATAATAATTGCAGAATCACCTCACCTGCTCAAAATGCTTAGTTAATGAATCAAAAGCAAGTATTTCTGTGAGTGAACATGTCAGAGCCCTCAGAATACAGACGTCTTTGAGCATTGTTTATGAACATGGTCATCAAAATAATTCTATGAACTATATTTTCAGAATATGCACTAAATTAGACTGAAGTTAGACCAACAGTGGCACTGTTGGTCTGTAAATAACTACTACAACATGACATCACTGTTTGAATTGCTATTCACACACCATTTATTGTGTTACAGTAATTTATAACAGAAAATAGCATGGCTTTTCACACCTCAAATATCCAAACAAAAATAGTACATAAC